>BLJB01000375.1:321-44366 GCA_013423325.1 Usnea hakonensis | reverse complement strand
TAGGGCCTAGCGTACCCTTACTTTTTACTATTTAAAGAGGACCTTTATACTTAGACTTCTTTAAATTTAATATCTTATTATTATATCTACTTAATATCTTAATACTAGTCCTAATATTATATTAAATCTCCGGTAATTATATAATAGTAATAATATTATTATATCGTTCGATTAATAAGCGAACGTAATAACGTTACTAGATTTAAGATAGACTTAAGTCGAAAAAGAATAAGCCTATTAAATTTAGTATTTACCCTAATATTTCTAAGCTATATAGAATATTTCTAGCGGGCCTAAATTATATAGTATTCTAGAAACCTAATTATTAATTAACTAGTTTAATTATTAGTTAATTACCTTTCTAACTATAAAGTTAAGTTATTTAGTATAACTCCCTTAATATTTATTTTTTCTAATATAATTAAAACTCGATTATATAACTCGCTTTACTTATAAATCTAAGGGGTCTTTCTAATCCTTTAAAACCCTTAATTCTAAATTAAAGAAATCTATTACCCCTATAAAGATATCTATCTATAATCTATTAATTAATTCCGCTACTCTTCTAATAGAACGTATAAATAATTATTAGACTACTATCTAAATTAGAATAAAAGATATTTTTAACTATCTAATAGATACTTCTTTACCTCTAGAAATCTAAGATACTACTAACCTCCGTTTCTAGATTACTCGTAACCTCGAACTAATAGTCTAAATAATAGATTAGTTCCGCTAAGATAGAGAGAAAGCTATTAAAATTATTAAAGATTATAATATCTTAATCTTAATAAAAGATACTACTTAGTTTAAGCTTAATATCGTAAATATTAAAAAAGATTCTATTACTAAATCTCTAATTAGGGAGAAGTAATACTATATCTTACTCTAGATAAAGTCTAATAATATATAAATCTAGCTTAAAGAACTATAGATTAAAGTTAAATAGATATAAGAAGACCTAGTTAAATAACTAGTTACTATTATAGTAGTCTTTAGATCTATAACTACTAAAATCTAATATATAAAAAATACCCTAATATCCCCTATCCTTATAGATAGGGAGAATCCTATCTAGAATAAATAGAAATAAAAAGTTAAATATAAATTATATAAAAATACTAATTATTATATAGACGATCTAGATAAAGTTAATTATATAATTAGTTATATAATTAGGAAAGTTATAAAGTAGTATTTTAATTAACTATATAATAATAGCTAGAATCTCTTCTAATCTATTAAGGATCTTCTTAACTATCTAAAAAGTAGGTTTAAGGACTTAAATAAAAAGCTTAATTTATATTATAAATTTAAATCCCTTATATAAGGAAGCTACTATTTTATAGACTTTTTTATAGACTTTATAATACTTAAAGATAAACTTAACTATTTATAAATTAAGTTAATCTATAAGCTAAAAGAGAAAGTTACTATAAGACTTTACTCAATCTAAAATAATTATAGGGTTACCTTTAAGTCTATTAATAAGATTAAGGTATATTTAATCTATAGAGATAATAAATATTATACTATAAAGAAAACTAACTATAGTAGTAGTAGTACTAATAAAGATAAAGCTAAAGATTCTAAACCCTAAAGCTCTAAGATATTTATAGGTCTAGGTGAAATTATTAAGCTTATCTTTATTAAGAATAAGGATTATTATAGCTATAACTTAACTAAATATTTTATATATAATTATCCTAATCCCTTCCTTCTAAATAAGAAGAATGGAGCTATAGATATTAAGGAGCTAATAGTAAATAACCCTATAAAGGACTCTTTTAAGGAAGACGAAATTAACTCCTCTTATAATTTAGAAAACTAGTCTTCTCCGCTAATAACGCGGTAAGGGGGAAAAAGATAGTATCCTTATATATAAATATTCTTTCTAATATAGTATCTAAGGACCCTCTAAATAAATTAGAACTATTCGCTAAGAGACCTTTTTTTTATAGATATAGAACTATTCTCTTAAAGAAAGACTAATAATAAATAAGCCCTTATAAATATAGGGGCTATAGTATACGTCTTTATTAATACTAAGGTCGCTAAGGAAATAAGTTATAAATTAGATATTCTTCCTATTAAGTTATCTAAGCCTAAACTTATAAAGGGATTTAATAGTTAGATCTATAACTAGTTTATTATTTATATCTTATATCTTACTCTATAAGTTAATAACTATTAAGAGGTTATCTATTTAATATTTATTATTAATTTAGAATAATATACTATTATTCTAAAAAAGTCTTAAATAAATTATTATCGGGTTATCTTTAATATAGTAAATAATACTATTATCTTTCTAAATTAGCTATCTATTTCTATAACTAAAGCTATTAGAGATACTCTATCTCTTATATTAAAAACTCCGCCTCTAACTCTAAAAAATCTATCTTCTATATCTAGGATCCTATCTTATTTCTAATCTATAAAGGTTAATAAGTCCTTCTTAATTTTCGCTATAAGGGCCGCCCCCTTTAGAATCCTTAGTTACGAATCTAATATAAAGACCTTTACTATATTAATAAAGGATATTAATTAGAAGTTAGTATTTAAAGCCCGATATAGGATAGAGGAACTATATATTAATACTATTAAAAATAATACTACTAAAAAGGATATTTAAACTAAGCTCCCCCTAAAGTACTTAGATTATATAGATATATTTAATTATATATAAGCTAATAAGCTACCTCCCTACTACTTATATAATTATAAGATTAAATTAACTATAGACGTAATATTACCTAGAAGCTATACTTATTATATATTACTATATAAGCTCTAAAAGGTAAAGGAATACTTAACTAAAAACTTATTTAAAGGGTTTATTATCTCTAATTAAACTCTATATTACTCTCCTATCCTCTTTACTCTTAAGGCTAATAATAATTTTTAATTTTATATTAATTACTAAAAGCTTAATATAATTATTAAGAAAACTCGCTATCCGTTATCCCTAATAGAGGAGATAATTAAGAAGATTTAAAACTATAAATATCTAATTAAACTTAATATTATCTCGGCCTTTAATAAGCTTTAAATATATTTTAATAGTAAAGATTTAACGACCTTTATTACTACTTTAGAGTCCTATAAATATAAAATCCTCCCGTTTAGTCTTAATAACGGTCCTAGTTCCTTCTAATAATATATTAATAATATATTATTTAATTATATTAACGACTTCTACTAGGCGTACCTAGATAATATCTTAATCTATAATAAGACTAGAAAGAAATATTAAGTCTATATTACTAAGATCCTTATAAAGCTTCGAGATACTAGCTTATAAATAGATATTAAAAAGTACGAATTTAATATCCCTAAAATAATATTTTTTAGAGTTATAGTTTTTAATAATAATCTAGAAATAGATCTTAAGAAGATTAAAGTCGTAGTTAACTAAGAAAAGCTAATAAACTTTAAGGAAATATAAGGCTTTCTAGGCTTTATTAACTTTTACTAGCGATTTATTAAAGGCTTCTCTAAAATCGCTAAGCCTTTAGTAGCTCTCGCTTATAAAGATAATTTATTCTTATAGACTAAAGACTATACTAAAATATTCGAATCTTTTAAAACCGCGATAACTTTAGTCTCTATCTTTAGATATTTTAACTCTAGAAAGTAAATAATTATAGAAATAGACTCTTCTAATTATATTAATAATAGGATACTCTTCTAATATAATAATAAAGGGACTCTTTACCCCGTTATATATTATAGTAAGAGTATAATCCCCGCTAAATATAATTATTATATTTATAATAAAGAGCTACTAGTAATTATTTAATACTTAGAATACTAGTATTAGGAACTAGAGTTTATAGACCTCTCGATCTAAATCTTTACTAACTACTAAGTCTTAAGGACTTTTATAGATAGTAAGAAACTTAGTTACTAATAAGCTAGATATTTAGATATACTTTTAAAATTTAACTTCTAAGTTATTTTCTAAGTAGGTAAATATAATAAAAAAGTAGATACCTTTATTTATATATCTAGAACTATACTCTTAGAGGAGGATAATAATAGAATTAAATAATAATAATAAATTATTCTTACCCCGGACTAAGTAGATATATACTATATATTTATAGAAGAAGGAATATTCGAAAGAATCTTAACTACTAATAAGACTAATAAAGGATATAACGAATATAGAGAGATAATTATTAATAACTACTCTAGACTTTATAAAATTAGACTTAATAACTATAGAATTATAGATAGTACTCTATATAAAAAAGGCCTATTATAGATACCGGAGTCCCTATAAATAGACTTACTTAAGGAAATTTATAACTAAAGTTCTAATAGTTACTCTAGGAAAAGAAGAACTCTTACTTTCCTTTATTACTATTATTACTAGCTAGAGTATATTAGATCTATTATCCGTTTCGTTTATAATTACGTAGACTACTACTATAGTAAGATATCCCACTAGAAAAAGTATAGCTTACTAGTATCCCTACTAATATCTAAATAATACTAATAAAATATTATAATAGATTTTATTACCGGCCTATCTCTATTAAATAGATATAATATTATCTATACTATTATAGACCGCTTATCTAAAGAACGCTACTATATTCTATACTACTTTAGTAAAAGAGGCTTATCTATAGAAGAGACTACTATAATTCTAATTTAGTATATTTATCGCTTATATAGTCTCTCGTTCTCGATAACCTTAAATAATAAACCCTAGTTTGCCTCGAATATATATTAATTAATATATAAATAATTAGATATTAAATCGAACCTCTCTACTATCTACTACCTTTAAATAGATAGCTAGTCCGAACGCGCGAACTAAAAAGTTAAGAAAGATCTTCGGACTTATTATAATTACGCGTAAAGCGACTAGATAAAATAGATCTCTATAGTAGAATTTAGCGATAATAATAATAATATAACGGTTACTAGATTATCTTTATTCTACCTTAATAAGCCGGATTCTATCCGTATATAAGCTTTAGCCCTAATACTACTAACTATAAGTTTACTAGGGAATATCTATAAGTCTATATTACTATTAAGATTACTACTAAAATAGAAGAATTACTCTAATTCGGTAAGGCTACCCTTACTAGTATATAGACTAATATAGAGTACTAAGCTATTAAATATTACTAGAAATTATTATTTAAAAAAGGCGACCTAGTTATATTATTAATTAGAAATATTAAGACTATATAGCTATATAAGGATTTAGACTATAAATAACTTAGTCTATTTAAAATTATAGATTAAGCGGGAACTACTTATAAGCTTAAGTTACTAAAAAGTATATTTCGACTTAAATTAATATTCTACCCGAACTTACTAATACTATACCCTAATAATCTATTACCGGGTTAGATAGTCCTATCTCTAGTATCTATAGTACTTAATAACTATAAGTATTAAGAGATAGATGATATCTTAGATATTTATTAATACTATAGTTAACTCTAGTATTGTATTAAGTAGACCGGTTTTAATAAGAATAACGAGTAATATTATACTAATACTAACGAGTTCGATAGCGCCTAAAATATAATAGATAATTACTATAGAAATAACCCGATTATATCTAGAGGCCCCTAAGAGACTAGTAGGATCTAGAGAATACTAATTAAGCCTATAAAACTAATATAACTAAAGAAGTATAGATATCCCCTATAGAGACCCTAGCGATAGGCTTACTCCCTAGTTTCTACTACCCCTAGTCGCTATAGCCACTATTAGTATAATTACCCTATATTAGTAAGTCGGCCCGAAGGCCTTATAATAGTATATATATAATTAGAAAAATATCTACTAATCGAAATATTCCTACTCTATATATATCCTCCGACCTTGTTTTAGTTAAAATTTAGTATATACTTATTATATTATATAAAATTTTTTTAAAATACTATATTTTTATAAAATATAGAATTTTTATATAATAAACTAGGTATAGAAATAAGTATTATAGTATAACTTAATTATTTTTAAAAAAATTCGATCTTATAGGAATCTAATAATTTATCTTAATTACCCTATATTCGGATTTTACCCGATTTACCCGGATTTTATACTAACCCGATTAGGGTTTTTCGACCTACTAACTTTAAAATCTAATAACTTTTAGATTTAATTATTTTATCGAAAAAAGTTAAATTCGATTTTTTTATCTTAGCTACCCGGAGATCGAAATTTATGATAGTAATCTAGTAGTTATAATTTACTTTATTTACCCGGATCTTATTTTTACTTTTATTACCCGGATTTCGGAACTTACTTTATCTACCCGGATTCGAGTTTTATAATTATAATCCGGATTTTATCTAGTCTATCTAGTACTTACTACTTTATTATAGCTATTTATTTTTTACTTATATTTATAGCGAGTTTCTTTAGGCCTAGGGACTAGGTCTAGTCGAAGAGAGGGGTACTATTAGGGTATAATTTAGACCTAGTATTTAGAAGCTCTTAATACTACTAGTATTAAATCTTTCTAATACTAGTCCCTAGCGAAGCTAGGGCCTAGCGTACCCTTACTTCTCACTATTTAAAGAGGACCTTTATACTTAGACTTCTTTAGATTTAATGTCTTATTACTATATCTACTTAATATCTTAGTACCGGTTCTAACATTAATCGCCTAAATTTCCTAAGAATAGTAAAGTTACTATACTAATCGTACGTATTTCCTACTATTAATAAGGTTGAGTTACTAATTATACGAATTTCTTGCAAATCGCGCGAATCGCGCGATTCGCAATTTAATATTTATGTTACGAATATGTCGCGGGGACCCGGGAAGATGTGACGACTCTTTAGAGGTTCGAGATAGAGAGCGGGAACGCAATGGAGCGGCCGAAGACGATAGTAGATATATTAACGCCGGAGACGTTTTTAGATTTAGTAATAAAGGCTTCATATATATTCTATAAAGAATATTCGTAATAAGTATTTATAAAAAAAGAAAAAAGGCTATATCTCTATAGCTATTAATAATAGCGAGATAGTAACGGCGAGGTATTAATAGTAGTACTATATCTTATTATACTAGATTAGTAATAGTAGAAGTAGTATAAGTCTATAATATTACGAGTATAACTACTTATAAGGCTAAAAAAGATATGTAATCTTCTTTCTATTCGAGTTTAGCGTCTTAGTATTACTTTAGCCTATATATCTTTCTTATACCTATATATAGATTTTATCTCCCTATTAATTAAATCCTCGTTATATACTACTATTAATCTAGATCTAGTTATTACTAAATCTAAAAAGTTTATTTTCGTAAGAATTTCGTTAAGTACGTATAGTTAGTACGATTTAGTAGACTTAGTAGATTTAGCCTATATTAAATTATATACGCGAGGTTAGTAAGTCCGCCTTACGATATATATAATTTATAGAATTCGTACGATTTACAAAATTCGTAAAATTTAAATAATTTAAATAATTTTTTAAATAATTTATATAAAGTCTTTAAGACTTAATTAATTTAGTCTTTATAATACATATAATAGACTTACTAATACGAGCCTATAACGCGCGTATATAATTTTTAAAAAAATTTAATTTAGACTATTTTTAGAATTATAGCGTTATTATTTATAACGCTAGAGACTACCCGTTATTCTCGCTAACTTTAAAATCTTATTTTTAGTATCTCGCTTAATTTTTAGCGTCTTACTTAATTTTACTTTTTTTTTTTTCTTTTTTTTTTTTTTTCTAATCGCCTAAATTCCCTANNCCTAAATTCCCTAAGAATAGTAAAGTTACTATACTAATTATACGTATTTCCTACTATTAGTAGAGTCGACTTACTAATTATACGAATTTCTTACGAATCGCGCGATTCGCGCGATTCGTAATTTAATATTTAGTAGGAACTTTTTAGATTTAGTAATAGTTATAGTTCTAATATTAATTAATTAATTCGTGAGTTATATAATATCGACGTATTACTAATACCCGTTACTAAATAACTCTATAACTCTAGTTATTCTTTTATTATTAACACTACTAATTTCTATATTATGACGCTCGTATCTCTAGGCGAGCTTAAAGAAGCTAATAGGGGGGTGTTACCAAGTATCTAGATATATTCTAAATAATATAGAGTACCCTAGTAACGTCTAAGTAATACGATACTACTATATTTCGGAGTATAACCGCTAATAGAGGAGGTATAGCCGAAGCCTATTATAAGATCTTCGTAAGGGGCCGGAGTATAGTATATCTATATATAACTAGGATATACTAGTAAGTCTACTATAAGGGTATAGAACGGAGTATAACTATTAGAGTATAAGTATAGTCGGAGCCTATCGTAAGACCTCCGTAAGGGGCCGAAGTATAGTATAACTATATATAATAAAGTATACTAGTAAGTCTACTTTAATAGTAAACGAACTACGATCGATCTCTTTACTAAGTATATCGATAACTATATATTAAATAGTAAGCCTACTATAATAACATAAGATAATAGATAGTAAAGGCGATTTTTTAGGGGGTAGTACGAAGAGATACTCTTAATACTACTACGAAGAGATACTCTTAACACTAAGTATTAAATACCTCTTAGTATATAAAAAAAAAAAATCGTCTCCTTCGCCTCCTCCCCTACCTTCTTTTTCGACCTCTTAACTCGGCTACATTCGATATATAGTAATTATAGAGGCCTTAGACGAAGGATAAATTACTAGAATAGAAAGATAGTATTAATATAGGTATTAAATAAGAACTATACTAAGTAAGCCTAAAAGTACTATTATTGGTTAGGGATTAGCCCTACTAAATTAGTTTCGATTCGATAATATCTCGGATAATACGTTATTCGCCTTACTTTCATAGATTTAGATTATCTTTTTAGTGTGTTTACGGCTAGAGAAAAGACTACTAAAAGCTCTTATTTCTTAATATTCACATTAAGTTAGGTCCTACCACGTATACTTCCATCGTTAATATATGTACGAAGACCCTCTAATATCTTTTAGTATTATCCCTAGAGCCTTACTATCGTCGATAGTAGCCTATATCGAAATTACCTTCCGATATTTAGCTAGATTCCTTTAGAGAAAGTTTATAATAAGGCTCCGTAATTAAGGTTCGATTCGGCTCGGAAGGATCTAACTAATAAGAGGCCTTTATTTAACGATTTCGTCTCCGCTTATAAATCGAATATTAAATAGTTATTCTATATCGAAACACCTTTTTATTAACTATTTTACTAATTTATAACTAAATTACTTTATTTCGGAAGCCCCTAAACGGTATAATATTATATATATAATAGATAGATATTATTTCTTAAGGCCTATAGATATACCTTCTAAAGAGGGGGGGTAATATTACGAGTATAACTACTTATAAGGCTAAAGAAGATACGTAACCTTCTTTCTATTCGGGTTTAGCGCCTTAGTATTACTCTAGTCTATATATCTTTCTTATATCTATATATAGATTTTACCTCCCTATTAATTAAATCCTTGTTATATACTACTATTAATCTAGATCTAGTTATAGTTCTAATATATAAAGTAAGAAAATCGCTAAAATTAAGTACTTTTAGTACTCTTTTCTCCGTATATAGATTATAATTCATATAATCTAAATCTAAAAAAATAAGTCGAATAGCGTATTATTCGAGATATTATCGAATCGAAACTAGTTTAATAGAGCTAAATTCTAGCTAATAGTAGTACTTCTATACTTACTCGATACCCTTCTTAGTTAATATCTAGTTATTTCGATTATCTTTCTATTATATTATAATAACTATCTTTCGTCTAAGGCCTCTTTACTTACTATATAACGAATATAGCCGAATTTAGTATTAAGTATAAAGTCGAGAATTAAAGTATACTAGTAAATTATATTACTAAGATATATAGCTAAGTCTCTAGAAGCTAGTATAGTATATAGCCGTGGGATCGTAAAGAGGGTACTTCTACTTTTAGATATACTCTTTATAACGATCTCGATATTATCCTCTATAGTAGTCTAGTATAGTAGCTTTTTATCCTCCTCTTTTAGTACCTCGTACGAAGTAGGTAGAGTAAATTACTAAGAAGCTTACTAAGTAGATTATAGTATTACTTATATATATTATAGTTTCACCCTAATACTCTTTCTTCGTAATCTGCGGAGAAGCGCTAAGCCTCTTTCGGTCTAGCGCCTTAGTACTACGCACAATAATTTCTTTAGTATATTCGTATTATTACTTCTATATAGCTATTATTCCGTTTAAATCCTAAATACTATTACTATTATCGGTTTATATTCGGTTCCCTAATAATATATTAGTATTAAACTCGATAACTTATTATCTAAATATAGTCTATATAGTAGCTAGCTATTACTTAAATAGCTCGTTTATCTTCTTTCTAGTCTATTCGACTTACTTTTTAGTCTCTTCTTTTATCTACTTTTCTACCTCCTTTTTAGCTTATACTTAACGAATATAGTTAGCACGATTCTAAAGGGGCTTTATCTATTATTAATACTAAATAATTTTATAATAAGACGAATTAAACGAGTCTATAATAAACTTATTTACTATTCGAATAAGCTTCTCAACTATAGCTTTATACTCCGAGAGATCGTAGTATCGTATTTACTATAGACCTACTACTTCGGTCCGATACTACTCGTGCTTCTAGAACTAGTCGTGTATCTTAAAGTGTTAGGCTCAGGGGCAGTAGCGCTGTAATAACAATATTGCCAAGTATTACGTATCCTCTTAGTATACGTAATATAGGTATTAGCTTAGCTTCTTAGCGAATAAGCTTAAGGAAGTGATTCCCCCCTCTTTCTCTTCTTTTTTTTTAAGAATTAGTCTTACTAGAATACTACTAAATACTTATATAGAAATATATCTATCCTCCTAATCTTATATTACTATATTAATCTTAATAATTCTAATTCTTCTACCCTTTTTAGGGGTAGTAATCCGTAACTAGAATAGTAACTAATACTAGAGCGAATCCGCGACGCGTTAATAATACTAGCGGATTATCCTTATTAGTAATTATTAGAAACTAGTACCAGAATATATAAGTCCCCTTAGTAGGTACCGGTTATATATCTAAACTCGAAGACGACGGATATACCCGTGTAGAAACTAAAACCGAAACCGAAACTAAAATCGAAACCAAAACTAATATTAATATTAATACTAGTAATAACCCGTAACGAATAGTTAATAATTAGATAGTAGATACTACTCGAAGGCGAGATACCCTTATAAAGAACCGATAACTCTAAGATTTAATAGAGAAGATTTACGCCCTAGAACGTAGTAAAAAGCGTATAGCCGGTAGTACCTAGGAGAACGTAGGCCCGATAAAGATATAATATAACCTTCGGTCTAAGGACCTATAGATTTTCTATATAAAAAGTATTCGAGAATACTAAAATTAGATAAGGGATATAGAAGACTAATTTAATCTAACGCCCTAAAACTTTATTATCGAAGATAATAAGATCTAATAGTATAACTAATTTCTAGCCGAAATACTAAAGGAATAATACTAAAATAAAAATATAAAAGATCTAGATAATATTTTTATCTAGCCCTAGTATATAGCCTTTCTACTAAACCTCGTTAAGGACCCGATAAACCGTAAGCTAGATATTATCTAAGCGTATACTAATATCTTTTAAAGATAGAACTAAATAGTCTAAAAATTCGATATTTATCTAAATAATCTAAAGGCCTAAATACTCCCTTATATAGAAGAGTAATAAATATCCTATTTCTTTACTAGGCTAAAGCTAGAGATCTATATAGCTATTACTAATATATAGATTATTCTAACTAGGCGAAATAAACTCGTATTACTAGTAATATAACTTAAAAATAATCGAAAAAGAAGGAATACTATCTATAAAAATAATAATATATTATTCTAAAAAGGGAACTAAGATAGTAAATAAGAATCTAACTCTATAAACTATTAAAGTAGAGGTTAGATAAATAATAAGTTTAAAAAAAATAAAAGCGGTAATAAAGATAAGACCTAATTAAATAAAAAATCTAAAAAGGAATTTTTAAAGATAGTTTAATATTAAAATTATAAAAAGAAGGGATACTATATTATTAAGTATACTACTCTAAAGGTAAAAGATACTAATAGTATATCGCTAGAGTTACTAGATAAATATCGGGTATATATAGTCCTAAAGAAGGGAAAAGGTAAGCCCTTATTAAAGATTTTATCTACGTAAGGGTAGTAAAAGAAGTTATCTTATTACCTTCTTTAATATATAATAAATATATTATTAAGGAAGACTTAAAGGATTTAGTCCTTATATAATTCTATTTTCATAATAGAGCCGAGGTTAATATAATTAGCTAACGCTTCGTAATCGAATATAATCTTTATTATATCGAAGCTCCCTTATCGATCTTATAATAGATAGATAGAAAATCGGCTTATTACTATAATATATATATTATATTATATATAATTCGCGATAGCTAGATATATAAGAAGTACTACTAATATACGTTCTATACTATTAATAAAGAAGGTCCGCCTTTAGTCTTAAGCCTCCTTATCTTAATAGAGGAAAGAATAAAAATAGATATAATAGATTAAATATAGTATTTTAATATTAATTAGTAAGCTTATAAATTACTCGATCTAAATAAATTCGCGGCCTCGCTAAAAGGAGAAAAGACTATATATATCTTAATTATATTAATAATAGTAGTTCTAGAAGCGAGCTATTAGATTAGTATTATAGATATAAATATATCTTACTAGAAAAGTATAGTAAAGATACTAGAAGTCCCTCGGGAACTTAAAGATTATATTAATATTTTTTTAACTAAGGAAGTAGAAAAGCTTCCCTCTTATAAAGAATAAGATTATATTATCAAGATAATTATAGAACCCCCGTTTAGCCCTCTATATAATCTATCGAATATAGAATTAGCTATACTACGTAGCTATCTCGATAACGCTCTTATAAAAGGATAGATTTAATATTTGACTAGTCCTATAGAAGCCCCTATTCTTTTTATTCTAAAAAAGGACGGTAGACTATATTTATATATTAATTATTATAGATTAAATAAGGTAACTATTAAGAATCGCTATCTATTACTACTAATTAGTAAGATCTTAGACCGCCTTAATAGTATAAAGTAATTTACTAAGTTAGATCTTAAGAATATATATTATTATATACGAATTAGAAAGGGCGATAAGTAGAAGATAGTCTTCCAAATATAATATAGCTACTTTAAGTATCTAGTAATACTATTTAGTCTTACTAATACCCCCGTAACGTTTTAAATATATATTAATAAGTTATTAAATAGTCTTATTAATTAATTCTATATTATCTATTTAGATAATATACTTATCTACTCCGAAACGCGGGAGGAATATATTAACTACGTTAAATAGATCTTAAATAGACTACAAAAAGTAAGTCTTTTTATAAGTTTAAAAAAATATAAATTCTTTACTATTAAAGTTAAATTCTTAAAATTTATTATATTAATTAATAATATCTCTATAGATAAATGTAGGGTAACTACTATCTAAGATTAGCCGAAGCCTAAAAATTATTATAATATTTAGATATTCTTAGGGTTTATAAACTTCTATTAGAGGTTTATTTACTATTACTTATAGATTATAGGCCCTTTAACAAGTCTTTTAAAAGGAAGTAAAAAAGAAAAGAAGTTAGATCCTTTTAAGTAGCTAGATAATACTAAGGTAGCGTTTACTAGATTATAGGCCGCGTTTACGACTACTTTTTTATTAAGATACTTCGATCTTAACCTTCTAATCTATATTAAAACGGATACTTCCGAATTTGTCTTAATAGGTATTTTAATCTAGTATTAAAAAATAAATAAGTAATAGTATCTAGTCGCTTTTTATTCTCGAAAGATAATTAATATAGAGCGAAATTATAAGACTTACGATTAGGAGTTACTCGCTATTATTATAATATTTAAATACTAGCGTTACTATTTAGAAGGGGTAAATAGCCTAGTTAAAGTCTTAACTAACTATAATAATCTAAAGTATTTTATAGATTAGTCGAATTTAAATAGATAATAGATAAGATAGATAATAAAGTTAGCTAGTTTTAATTTTTTTATTTTATATTATTCTAGTAAGATAAACCCCGCTAATATACTATTAAGACGTCCTAACTATAAGGACGAAAACCGTTCGATTAATAAGCTATTATTAATATTATAGTAGAAGCTAGTAACGATTAGTAGTTTATTAAATCTAATTTTAATAGTAATTTAAACTATATATTAATAAGGTATAGATATTACTTTAGAAGGAAGCGTAAATAGCGTAGACTAAGTACCTATAAAAATAATATTTAAATTATTAATAACTATAGCTATATAGGAGATATATCTAAATATAGTATATTATTTAAGGACTAGAGAACCTTAGCCTTAAACTAGAAGGAGCGTAGGCGAGACGCTAGCTTAATATAATCGCGATATAACTAAGGTATAGCTTAACCCTATTACTAGAACTATTAGTTATAAATAGCTTATCCTACGCTTAATAGCTAATATTTTAGTTATAAGCAAAATAATATATAATTCTAATAATAAATCTATTTATAAATTTATTAAGGTACTTTAATAAAAGGATACTTTTATTATTTAGTAAAAAGCTAGTAAAGTATAAGATAAGCGTAATAAGGATATCGGAGCTTAGATAATAGATAGCTAGGGGCTACTATACTATAATAGTAAGCTATATATCCCTAAAAAAGCGTCTATTTATAAAGAGCTAATAAAATATTATTATAACAACCCCTTAGCGGGGTATTTCGGGGCTAATAAGACCTCTAAATTAATTAGTAGAAAATACTTTTAGAAAAGTATAAAAGTAGATATTAAGAAGTATATAAGTATCTATAATATTTATTAAAGGGTTAAGGTAAAACGCTATCGCCCCTATAATAAATTAGAAGTATTACTAATCCCCTTAAATCTATAGAAAGAAATTATAATAGATTTTATTACTAATTTACCTCTAAATAAATAAAATAGTATTATTTATAATTCGATTTTTATAGTAGTAGATAGATATATTAAAATAGTCTACTATCTTCCTACTACTAAGAAAATTAATACTATAGAGTTAAAAGAAATCCTAATACGAGAGATCTTTATAAAATTTGGAGCCCCGTAAAATATTATAATAGATAGAGGACCTATCTTTATAAGTATATTCTAGTTAGAAGTATACTACTAGATATAGATTAAATACCGGCTAAGTACCGCCTTCTATCTATAAACTAATAAATAAACTAAAAGGTAAAACTAGATATTAGAGTACTATCTCCGTATATACTACTTAGATAATTAAGACGACTAGGTAATACTATTACTAATTATAGAATTTATATATTAGTAAAGTAGTTATATAATAATCGGGTATAGTCCTTTTAAAGTAATATATAGATATAACCCTAAAATAGAACTATACTACGAGGATGAGGCTACCGAAAGAGAGGTATCTATAGTAAAAGAACGAGTTAAAGAAATTAATTTAATTAGATAAGATCTAGTAAAATACTAATAAAGCGTATTTAAGATATAAGCGAAGTCCTATAATTAAATTTACTAGAAGTAAGAATTCTAAAAAGGCGATCTAGTATTATTATTAGTTAAAAATCTAAAATAAAAAAGGCTAAATAAGAAGCTTTTAGATAAAGTAATTAAATCTTTCTATATTAGAAGGTAAGTAGGGAAATAAGTATACTATTTATAGTTACCCCCCGCTTACCGTATTTACCCTATTTTTTATATATTATTATTAGAGCTATACTAAAGGAGAAAGGGTAATATAAATATCCTAGAGTACCTAGCTCCTAATTTAATAGATAATAATAAAATTAGTAAAGTAGAAGAAATCCTAAAGAAACGTACGCGAAAAGGAGTCCTAGAATACCTAGTACGCTAGGTAAGCTATCCTAAGGAATATAACTAGTAGATTACTAAGGACGATATAGATACTCTAGATTTAGTCGATATATTTAATAAATAAAAGTTACGCCCTATAGTAAAGTAAATATTAAGATTACCAAAACGGTATCGCGAAATATAATACCTAAAGGTAGATATACTAGTAATATATATATATAATACCGCGCCTACTCTCTCTCTCTAATTATTTAATTCGCTCTAATAGCCCCCTTTATAGATAAGTTTAGCCTATCGGAGGGCGAATTTAAATAACTATTATCGGAACTCGAATCGTTACTCTTAGAAGATAAGGGTAGTCCTATAGAAGGCTATATATTATTAAGAGAAGATAAGCGATTCTAAAAAATATTAGCTATAACGCTTATAAAATATATAGATAATATAAAAAGGAAAGTAATAAATATATTATATATTATAATATATCTAAGATAGTTTTAAGAGTCGCGTAGATCCCCCTTAAGGTCTTAGTTTTAGTAACTTAGATAGATAAAGAATCTAGTTTCTTTACCTTTCTAAATCGTATAGCTACACGTTAGACGGCTATTAAGTACTAATTAAACTCTATAGTATAGTATTTAAGGCGCTAAAGGGGGTAATATATAATATATTCTAAAGTAAGACTATAACGGATAGAGATAGTCTAGGCTTAATAATTATATATTAGATTATTAGCTAAGTTATAGATTCTAATATTTATAGATAGCTACTAGAAGTTAGTAGTAGATATAACTATAAATAATACTACTTACGTTACTAGAATACTAAGAAAAATCTACTAATATATAGTCCTTTCTTAGTTAACGGTAATAGTTATATTTAGATACTATATAACCTTTAGTATTAAATTATATATTATAAGAATAAAGGTTAGTTCGCTATACCTATTAGAGATACCGGTAATATATATTCTCTATAAGGAGAATATTAGAATTATTATACTACCTTATAATAGCTAGGCGACTACCCTAAAAATATATAAGCGATATCGGGTTAATAATATTTAAAATTTATAACTAAGAGTCTACTTAGGGGATTAATAGAGATTTCTAAAAAAACTAAAAACGCGCTACCTAGGAAAGGAGCCCCCGCTTTACGGTAGAAGCCTAATAGAAGCGTACGCTAGCCGCCTAGTAGAATAATATACTTACCCCCGAAAGGAGTTATATTATATAGAGGATTAATAACTAGACTTTAGATCGGAGTAGAAGGCTAGTTAGCGATAGACTAATTTAAAGTCTATACGCTATTAGCGCCTATTAAGATTAAAGTAGATATTTTAGTAATAACTATCTAAATAGTCTACTACGTCTTATTTTAAAGTAGTAAATTAATATAGAGGATATAATTTTTACTATTCTCGCTTAGGATAAATAATAGGATTTCTTCGATAAAACGCTTACCTCGCGTATATAAAGGAATTTAAATACTAAGAATAGAATCCTAAATAGATATATAGCTAGGGTTATCTTAAGTATTATAATTAGAATCGAATATTATAAATAAAGAAGATAACTCCCTAGTATAAATAAAGTAATAAAATAGTATTTAAAAATTAAAGTATTAATAAAGATATATTATAAAAGTAAGAAAAATAAACCTAAAATTATTAGATTTTATACCTAAGATTTTATTATTAGCCTTATTAAATATTAACTTTACGCGTTATTTAGTACCCGCGTAATAATAATAAAATATATTATTTAACTACTAAAATAAAAATACGCTTTATTTACTATTTAGATTTATATAAAGTACGTATTATAATTATTATACTATAGTAACTCTTTCCCTTCTTTTCCTACTAGATTTTAGGGTTTTAATAAGTATTAGATATAGAGATATAGATTCGAGGACGAATCCTTAAAAGGGGAAATAATTATTAGACTTAAAGATAATAGCGCTATAATAATAATATTACTAAGTATTATATATCCTTTTAATATATATAATATAGATATTAGTTTAGCTTCTTGGCGAATAAGCTTAAGGAAGCGATTCCCCCCTCTTTCTCTTCTTCTTTTTTAAGAATTAGTCTTACTAGAATACTACCAGATACTTGTATAGAAATACATCTATCCTCCTAGTCTCATATTACTATACCAACCCTAACATAAAGTCGTGTATCTACTAGTAGTAGTAGTATCGATAGGCCTAGTAAAAGGATCGATTTATAAGATATTTACTAAATAGTACTCGATAGCTACGAGTATATAAGAGAACCGGCTTAAAGCGTTATACTATTAGATATTAATATAGACTTTACGTATTACTAAATAGTAAACTTACTAGATCTCTATTATCGTCGTCTATCTATTATAATAGTAACCGTAGTACTACTACTATCTATTACGGAATATTTATAACTAGTATTATATAATATAGTAATAGTAATAATATATAGAGAAGAAAGAGTATCTATAGAAAGAATTCTTCTTATAGCCGTAGTACTAAGGCTCGCTAAGCTCTATAAGACTTTACATATATTCTATAAAGAATATTCGTAACATTTAGTATAGTAATAGTAGCTCTAGATATAAAATATACGAAAGTATCTAGAAAGATAATAGTTATATAAATATTACTATTAGACGTAATAGTAATAATTTATAGAAATATTAGAAGAGAAAATTTATAGATATCTCGAACTAGTAGGGAAAGTAACTAATAGCTAGCTTATATATAGACTACTATACTTATTAGAATATAAACTAAGGTAGAAAAACGTATAAAAAGACTTCTAATTTAAGAAAATCTAATAATATAAAAAAAAAAGTATAGAAGAATAAAGATCTAAATAATAGTTAGGAGTTTCTAAAGATTTTCTCTCAAAAGAGCGGCTAATTTAATAGCGTATTTTATTCTTAAAGATTAAGTATATATTATCTCTAAAACTATTTCGAGTATTTCTATAATATTTATTTAAGTCTTAATAACTAGAGTTATACTATTATTTAATTCTAAAAGTCGATTATCTCTTTTTATTCTATAGAGTTTAGTAGCTATAGGCTAGACTTTAAGATAGAACTTACTTTATATTCTAAGGTTCGCTCTCTCGAAATTCTCGTTCGTCGATAATTATATACTTATTCTCTCTCCTCTTTCTACGTTTTATCTTAGAATATAGACTACGGAAATATAAGATAGAGTTTCTAGAGCTACTAAATTAAATAAATTCTTTACTTCGAATAAGAAATATAGTTTATAACTTTTCTAGTTTAGTAATTAGTCTCTAAACTCTCTTATTTAGAGTCTCTAGCTTCCTCGAATCTCTATATTATATCTCGAAATCGGGAAAATCTTATATATAGCGTTCGAAGCGTTCTTATTCGCTATCGACTCTATATTTAATATCTACTAATTAGTTTAGCTATTTACGCTTTAGTCTAGTTCTCTAGCTTTTATAATTCTCTATTCTATAGACTATAGTCTACTCTCTTCGATTATAAAGAAATAGTAACCTCTACGCTCGTATTTTATATCTAGCTAATCTATATTATACCTCTCTTATAGAATAGTTAAATACTTAAAGATCTTACTATAATTAACTACTTCTATCGTACTAAAATATATCTACTTCTTAATACTACTAGAATTAGTCTTAGTATTAACGTAAGCTACTACGCCTCGCTTACTTAAACTAGTATTACTATAGTAATATAGTAGTATAGATAGCTATAATAGCTAGATTATTTATTTTTATTATAGTTCTTATTAATTTTTTCGCCTCTACTCTTATTTCGTAAGTAACGTTAGCGATATAGTCTAAAGAAAGCGGGGCCTAGCGTTACGCTTAGCTAGTAAATCGCGATATTTATTAAAATACTTATTAGAAAACTCTAACTACTAACGATATTACTAGATAATATAGTTCTATCTCTATATTACGCGACTATTATTCTTCTAATTATATACCTAAAAGTATCTAATTATATATCGAATAATAGTATAGTTATAAAGACGCTTATTTACTCTCTAATTCGCGGAGAGAATTTTAGATAGATCTCTAATATCTTATAGATATAGATCTAGTAGTTTATTATAATTAGCTCTCTATTAGAGTTTTCGAGAGTCTTCTAGTATAGAAGATAGAGCGGAGCTTTTTCTTAACTATCTAATCTTCTATAAGATTAACTTATAGTTAGTATCACTAAATCTGAAAAGTTTATTTCTATAAGGATTCCGTCGGGTCCGTATAAATTCTATCGGGTACGTACAAAATTAGCCTATATCCAAAATTTCTACTAGGTCTTTACTAAAATCGTACTAGGATTAGGTAGTTATTTTATTAATTACGCTAAATTTAAAAAGTAGTTACGATATTTAGATATAAATTACGTAAACCTGGCGGTTTTTAGGCGTTCTATAGGATCTATACGATCTATACGGAACGTAACTATTAAATCTAGTAGGACGATTTCAGATTTAGTGATAAGCTATATTCTAAGATTTACGCGTCGCGTTAATTAACTCTTTTCTAATTAATCCATATATAGGCTAAGTCTTAGATAGAAAATAGAGCTATAAAGAGAGTTTAGATAGACTTTTTACTAGAATTTATAGCTATATCTAGTTTTCTTTTTCTAACTTATATATCTTTTCTTACTTATCTAGTAAATCGATAATTTTCGACTATTCGTACTTTTTAAATTAAAAGCTACTTTCTAAACATATAAAATTATCGTAAGATTTAGCTATATATTTTCGTAGTCTATTTATTAGATCTATAAATAGAAGCTAGTCTTTTACTTTATTATCGAAATCGTTAAATATATTTTCTAGAGATATAGATAAAAATATAAGTATAAGTAGCGAACTTATATATAGATAGATTAATAAATATATATATACTCTATAAGTAGAAATATTAGTAAAGAAATATATGATAGTATATTAGAAAGCTTACTTTCTTTAATTTAAGAAAAAAGTATAAGGCGCTAAAACCCTTTCGGGCCTTAGCGCCCTATACTAGCTAATTATATAATCGAATTTAATCTATCTAACGTTAAATATACTCTAAATAGATTTTATATCTAAATAGAAAAATCTTAAAAACTTCGTTTCTTTAAATTTTTTTACTTTAATTCTTTTTCTTCTATATACTATAATATAATAATAATATAAAGATATAGAATTATAGAGTAAATATTACGCTTTTAAATAATATTTTAAATATAGATTTTAACCGTCTATTATAAATTCTATATTAAAGAGAAGATTTAGAAGTAGATTTAGGAGAGAAAGGGGGGCTTAAGGGGCCTCCTAAGAAAAAGAAAAAGAAGAAATCAGTGGAGTTGGGATTGGATTTGGGAGTATATTTGGGAGTGTCCGGAGTATCTAGAAGGCCTTAAATTCGCCCCTAGGGATTTACAAGCTTTTCACTACTAGCAAGTCCCACGCTCCAGTACATATTAATAAAAAAAGACTAAGTATTCTTGTAACTATCTTCCGTGTCTATTTGAACATTTGCACGCAATTCGCATGGTTCGGATGTGGCGAATCCCGTATCCGCACTCAAAGATCTTGTCTTTGTCTACGAGTTCTCGCACCTTTTTTTTCGTCGATTTACCAACGTGGTTCAGCACTAATTGTCTACTGCTATTTCAAGGCCAGAATTAGGGTCATTTTGCCTGAGCATGTTCGCTAAATAACTCTATATAAACCTGCCCGCAATCCAGTCGGAAAACATCAATGGGAAATTAATCTGTTATTCGCTTTTTTTCTCTTCCTCGTCTTCGCTCATCAACAGTCCAGAGAGTTGGACCAGAGCGTCCTCGTTGTCTTGACACTGCCGTTTATGATCCTGGTCGTGTAACGACGCATCAGACAAAACACGCTTCTGCGTCTTACTCACCCCCGTCCCAGATGCTACAACCTCTCCAATAGCTTGAATTTTCTTATTGGAATCTTGAATCATGGGTCCATGTACCTCGATTTGCTTTGCCACGGCCTCCAATGTTGATTTGATTGCCTCCATCGCGGAAGTTTTTGGGTCTGATACTTTCTTCTTGACGTCCAGTGTTCCCGACGGTTGAACCGTTGGTACAAAAAGCCTGAACTGGTACAAACCAGGCTATATATACGGTTCGTAGTTGGTTGAAAAGTATAAACCGTTGAACTAGTAGTTAAACGGTTTAATTGTTAGTTTAGGCCCAAAAATCGCTATATTAGGCTATAAAGTCTGTTGCCTTTATATCTCCCTCCCTAGATACCCCCTATAATATTAACTAAATTAGGGGCTCGTACCTAAGAAGCGTAATACCCCGCGCTATATTTTTAGGCCTCTAACCGAGTAGATTATACCCTAATACTCCTCTATGGTGCTAACGATATCGTGTAGATCTTATAAATACTAGTCGAAATTATAACTTTAGGTAACCCGAAATAGTTAAGAGTACCTACTAACCCGAAGTGATTTAAGGGGCTTGGTAGGGCTGAGGGATTAAGGTAATAGTCCTATACTAAGCCGGGACGGATTATTACTAATCCGTACTAATAGTTGAACTAGTTTACTACTACTATGAACCAGTATACTAACTACTTATATATAGTAGAAACTAACTAACTAACTACCAAATTGTACTGGTACGACTATTAGTTAGCTGGTTCATGGTACAACCGTCGGGAACACTGTTGACGTCACCTATTGCGTTCTCCGCCATCTGCTTCTCGTGTTCAAGTGTGACAGGCTTCAGTACCTCCATCATTTGCCCTTCGCCTTCGCCTCCGTCCCAATACTTTCGTCGATATCGAAGTGCCGTTTCCCGGTATCTCTTAATATCATCTCTTCTTATAATAAATCTGCGATTGTTTAGATATCGTTTCTAATCACCTCCCGTATCTCGTCATACTTGGCTTGCCCTCTGAGGTCTAATATAGCGCTCGGCATCTTGGCATTTCTTGCGGCATAGAGGCGGATTTCCCAAAACATTTGCTCACAATCGTTCTCGTTTAGCTTTTCCATCGCCTATAAAAGCGAGTCCCGAATCGGTGTTAACGGCGCGGATTTATGGGTGTTCTGTACTTTCCAAGCTTCGTGTTCCAAATCTTCTATGTCTAGTCTTCGAACAATTCCATTCCACTGGTACTTCTGAAATTCATAGTTACCATTGACCTTTTGCAGTCTCTAACAATTGACCATAGCATAATCCGTGAATCTCGAATACACCTCCCATTCATTTAGTTCGACTTTCTAAGCTAGTCTCTTTTCTTCTTATCCTACTGCATACGTGCGCATGACCTCGAGATCCCTAATAGCATTCGCATCATGTTCAAGAACACACTCTCGTGCTTTGCGTAGCTGGAGTTCGTAAAAGTCACGACTGCGGTTTGATATTTCTCTCTTCGTGAGACAAGCTTCGAGAGTGTTGATTTATAGAGGGAGTCAGTGTACTATGAGGTGTGTACAAATACTACCTTTGACACTGCAATTACTCTTTAGTCAATTTATCTCTTTGGCTATTATATCGTTTTTCCGCTTACCTACCCTTACCTATATATAAATATAGCTACATTTCCACTCCAGGGCTATATTAAAGAGATATTAGAGATTTCTTAGCACAAGAGCAATGGTGAACATACTTCTTCAGGCCAGTATTCGGCCTACTCATAGCGATGAGATTGTTACGGACCCTGTGTCTGTAATTGACCATTTGCAAGGTCCTTAAAATAGTGACTAACTTTAAGCGATTAAGTGACTTACGTAAAGTGGTACCTTAAACGAAGCAAGAAGAATCAGCGCCACAGGGAGTCAAGAAGCGACTACGTAAGAAAGGATAAGACTAGCAGGAAGGGGCCGGGAGGCAAATTGGTTGCGCTGGAAAGCTCGGACACAAGCTATCTTGAGGCCCGTAGGCCCACACACGCCCACGCGTAAGAAGTCTAAGGCCTTGGGCCTACCTGCGATAATCTAATTACGGCGCCGTAGCGCTATGCAAGACACCTAAAACAGCCCCAAGCGCTAACCCCAATACTACTCAGCATTAGCAAACCTGTCCAAGTATATTGGGACTATTGCCTCTCACCAAACCATGCTAGTAGGCGTCCCTTCCCCAAAGTGGTGGGAGCCGGGGAAGTGGCGGCAAGGACCGAAGCGGCAGCGACAGCCTCGGGATATTTCTTGAGGAGGCCTGTTTCTGTTAGCCAAGTCACCGAGCATACGAGTCAGGACTGCCTTACGCTCCCACTCGGCGAGCTCTTTACGAAAGGGGAGGCTGCGAGCTGCAAGAACAAAGAGGCGGGCCTGGTAGCGGCAATCAAGGGGATCTGGCACACATGGGTGCTTGGAGGCAGAGCAACGGTTGCACTTTCGCTGGCACGAGCCAGCGAGAGGGGCGAGGCAAACCGCGTTGGGATCGCGCGCTAGCGCTCGGACACAGCGCTGGCAGGCTGGGACTTGAGACGCGTTAGAATCTTCTAACGAACTTTCTCGCATTTAAGACGTACTTTGAAGGGTGAGAGGAGCGACGGTGGAATTCGCTAGTGGAGTAGTAGGAGGAGCAGCTTGGCGGGGAAGCATAACGATGGCGTTAGCATGGGTGATGGCTACCTCGCAAATTAGCTACGCGTTTCGTGTTGGGTTATCTCACTTACGAGGGGGTATAGGCTGGCCAGCTGCGGCGGGGCGGTAGAGGGGCGTTGAGAGAGTGTTCACTGTTGAGTTTGTTAGCGTGCTTTATGTAATTGCGCCAAATAGGAAACAACGCGCGGAGGTAAGACGATTCTTGTTGTAAGAGGAGTTGGCAAAGTTGAGTGAGTAGCTTAAAGTCGTCTCATGAGTAGCGGCCACACTCGGTAGCCATCCCAAACATTGAGCACAACCAACCCGCTGTGGCAAAGATGACAAGCTCGCTGTTGATGATGTCGCGATCAAGTAGCCGGAAATCATAAAGCAGACAGTAGGAAGGGCGTGACACTTACTGTCGATGTTGTTGCTCTTGTCCTTTATGTTGTTGTTGTTTGCGATGGAAGAAAAAGGCCGGGGTGGACGTAACTCACTAGCGCGAAATTTATCCTATGACATCAAATTTTTGAAGTACCCGTTTGGTCGCTTACCCCTAAGTTTTCCATAGGATACTCGCGTTGCTTCCATAATAATAAGAGGTAACAGTACCCCCATAACACCGTGAGCAGTGCACGTATCTTCGTGGTAAGAGCAAGCACGCTCACAAAAAATGCTAACTTTGTTCCAGAATAAAACATTATACATACTCCACAACAACTAAAAGCAAGCAATTTGGAGTTATCTCCGCAGAATCGATAATATTGGAACGAGGTCATTGCTAGTACAGTATAGATATAGTTATAATAAGGCTCGGAGACGAAAACGAAAAGGACAGGGCCGTGGGCAAAAAGTAAGTTTCCGATTAGTAGGATTGCACGGTGTGTAAAATATTTTCAATTAGCTACCTCGCGCACACCGGACCTACTCCCTATCCTTACTACGTATATAACTACTCCCTCTCTTACTAAGTAGCGCTTAATTACGTACTCAAGCGGTCTTACTCTCGCCTCTAGAGTTGACTATCTGTTAGGACAAGATATGGGATGGCGCGAAGATCTACTATCTTAATAACGCTAGCTTAGAGAGCCTTTCGTAAATAAAAAGTTCACAGCGGTCATACATTCTAATTGGTGGGATGGCGGAGATAGTTTTTTAGCTGGGAAGAATCCTGAAATACCTATTCTATATATTGGTGCGGTGTAAAATTCAGGGGTAAGCGACTAGACGTAAAATAAGTCCTTCTTTGCAACTCACTACGCTTTAATACTAATCGCATCTAAATTATTAAAACTAAATTTTCACCAATAAAGCTACCCTTTCAAAAAGTTAATAGATCGTTAAAAGAAATTTTGGTGTGCTGCTAAGCTTGTTACGTCTACCTTACCAATCTATGGGGTAAATACTCTTGAACTACGAGAAAGAGATTTGGTGGTTGTCGAAATTTAGAAAAGAGAAGAAAGTACCCCAAAATCCAATCTTATTCACGCGCGGATAAATTTAGCTGAAAGTCCATTAAAGGACGGTGCAGTATTTTGCTAGAAGCTATCCTTTTCTTTCCGCTAACGACGTAACGAGGAGTGACCCGTGCGCAGAGATCTTTCACCAATTTCGTTAATAGAATGAGAATATCTTCCAGTGTTACTCTGAGTGATTAGAGTAACGTTACCGGCATATGGAGTAAATAGGTTAACAGAGAAGCGAGTTGAGCTGCGCTCTCCTAAATATATATTAAATTGATCCTTCTAAGTTTGCAAGGGCCTTTTACCTCTAAACATTCTCTTCTCTATTATCCCCTCTTAAAGAGCTTCTCCGTCTAATATAAGAATACGACGAAAGGTTTCTTCTATCTCGATCTACCGGAAGTAGTTCCCTACTTACGCTCCGGTGCCTTTGAGGCGTCCTATCTATCATGATGTATTGCTCCTGTTTATAGCGACCGTCAGGAGTAAGTCGGTTATACTAATCGCTAGATTCGTGATATGAAGCGGGCCTCTAACGGGGCATAGCGTCGGGAACTACTAACGATGGGCTTGGAGGGGTTGATTTTGGAGTCTGGGAAGAGCTTCGCGGACGACCGAAATCTGCCGTTAGATAGGTAGCGTCTTGGTCTTTTAATGGGATTTCTCTCTCCTTTTTCGGAAGCTTATTATCGTTGTATTTGTCTCTTATATCCCGCCGAGAATGCCGACGGCGATGCGTGTGCGGCTTTGGGAAGGATGTATTATACGGAAACTCCTGGTAGCTAGGACGACGAGGCTGGTAGCTTTTTTCCTCTGGATGCACTGCGGCGGAAGATCTTGTATGACTCTGCATACGTACTCTCTCAAGAGGCGGAGCTTTAACGTAGTCGATAGCAGTACCGAGAGCTGCGTCAACGACCTCAGGCTCTAACCCACTCTTGCACAACTCTTGCTCGAGCGGCTTCGAATCTCGTTCACGCAGCGATTGTTGGATTTTTCGCATTGTGCTTCGACTCCATGTGTTCATCGCTTCGATGGCGCACAGAATGCCTTTCTGGCCACTCTCAAGACGCCTCAAAGAGCCGTAAACGAGTGTCATGTACCATATTTGTAGCATTTGCTCGTGCAAGCCAATCCTCCGTCGTAAATCAGTGAGACCTCCAGACTCCTTGAGGGTAAATAGCAGACGACGGCCAGCTCCCTCATCATGAATTTTCCCGTACTTGGCGAATAGAGATTCCAGCTTCCTGGAATCTGCTCTTAGTCCTTTCAAATGACCTTCCAGTTGAGTATACCTGATGTCAGTCAGTACAATATCGGTATGCCTCTAGTCTGCCATACCTTTGGGGTCTTGCACGGTCTACAAGATTGCCTTTGATGGCAGCCTCCGCCTCGATCATCTCCAGAACGACGGCAGTACTCTTCGCCTTCTCTGCAATCTCATCGAACTCCTTTGGCGCATCCTTGGATTTTACGCACATATCATATATGAACACAAACGCGTTCACAATATCTCCGATACCAAGACCTAGAGCAGCCATTGTCCGTTTATTAGAACTCCACTAGCAATAGGGCTAGCACGGATGAAATAGAAAAGCACATAAGATGTACTACCTATTGAGTACGCTGAGAAGAGACTGACAATAGTATATAGTAGCCAGAAACTTGTAGGAGTTAGTTTATTCTAATATTAATAGACAAGATTACGATATGACGTTAAATATTATACTGCCACAAGCGAAGGGTGGCGAAGTTTAGCTACTAATACGTACGCGACACTCGAGTTTTATGAATCGAGGCGTTCTTAACATGTTATACAGAAAGAGAGAGAGGGTAGTAAGATGGCGCAGCACAGCCACCGGCACACATCATGCCCAGAATCGATCGAGACGTTCTCATGTCCTCGATGACGACTAAAACACACCGAAGTAAGAAAGCTAGCGGAGAACCGCTTATCGCTATAATTTTAAGTATTATAATATAATATTCCTCTATTATAGTTCGCAGTTCAAATCATTTGGGATAGTAAGAGGTTTTGTGGCGCTTGTTCTCTCGCTTTCTTGGCTTTAGAATGGAATGGGGAGGTTTAGATGAAACACTAGGAAACCCCGTATCGATGCGGAGATTCGCTAAAGGTTCTTTCAAATTCTGAAGAATCTGAGTCTCGATGATGATGATGGTTGTTAGCTTGCTTCGGGGGAAGGTGAAGGTGCTGCGTAGACGTTCAATTGTGTTATGGACTTGTCAGTACTGATGAGGGTCCTTTGGTTTGGTTGACACTTTGAATATAATCACAGAACAAAAGTATTTAGTATATCAAAGTCATATAAGATCCTTAACAAGTTCCGGAAATTCGAAAAAGGGAGCCTGTTGTTGCGCTGGAGCCTTTAGCTATTTTACGCTCGATAGAATCAAAGATCTAGCACTTGAAAGAAACGCATGATATTCTGATACTACACAAGGTATCCCTATTGGATAAAGTTTGAGAATAACAGAGAAGGACTTGGTAGAACTGAGATTCATCACTGTTCGGGCTCCAGTCCTGTGTCGCTGCTAAATTCCTCCCATTCATCGCAGATTTCCATCTTCTTCTGGCAGTTACCACGAATTTTTTCGACCGCGTCAGCCCCGACCGGAAACCTAGGTGGTATACTCTTGCCCGCGGCTTTACCTTCTGACCGTACCATATCCACGATACGATCCGTTGCTTTTCTCGGGTCACCTGGTTGGGCACGATGCATCGCGTTGACCCCAGCTTGGTACAACTTGTTGAATTCTGCATAATCGGGTATGCTGGACGGGCCGAATTTTATATTGGTGGGAGCGAAGATGTTGGTCCGATAGTAGCCGGGCGTGATGAGGCAGCACTGGATGCCGAAAGGGGAGATCTCTTCTCGGAGACAGTCGACCATGGCTTTTGGAGTCAACGTGTCAGCATTATAGTCCCTCGAGACAATAGAGCTAAGGGTCACCGGTAAGATGACTTACACTCAAGAGCCCCCTTTGTAGCTGAGTAGGTACCTGCGCCTACAGCACCTGTATATGCACCAATTGAGCTCATGAATAGGATAACGCCTTTGCGTTTCTCTCTAAAATGGGGCAAGAGAGAGCGAGTAAGGTTTATGGGCCCGAAGAGGTTCGTCTCGAATCCCTTAAGCAGTCTAGCAGTACTAAATGAAGAGTGGCGTCAGTCAAAAGAAGAATCATTGGTCTCGTCAGATCGCAGGGATCAGCGTACTCGAGCTCTTCGATGAGGGCGCCTTCGATGTAACCTGCGTTGTTGACAAGCACGTCAATTCCACCGTAGATGTTCAACGCCTCTTTCACCTTAGCATCTATTTCACCCTGCGGAATCGTCAGGTCCAGATCTAGGATGGCAGCACCGGCGTCTTTGAGATGCTGAAGTCGCTCGTGTCCGCGCCTGGCTGTGGCGATCACACGGTCTCCTTTTGCTAGAATGCTGTGGACGAACTGCTCTCCGAATCCAGATGAGGTCCCGGTAACAAGCCAAGTAAGTTGCGGCATGGCGTTTGCTTGCTTGGAGTGAGGTGACACCTCAACACCCACTGGACAAATAGATGGTAAAAGAGAATGGAAATGACTCCGGAACTGAGTATGGCTTCAACCACGTAATCGAAGGTGATCAGCTGCCTCAAGCATGAGCTGCAAAGACTTTTGTGGATATTGTGTAAGAGAGAATGTTCAGCTCGACACCATCAAGGAAATGGTGAATTGTGTAATTTAAGTTGTATTTTATTATAGCGCCATGTACTTAGCCGTGCGTGCGTACTTTACTTGACCAATGAGATTCGGATTACGTGCAGGCAGCTAGATCCCGTCAAGGAACAAATATAATTTGAATATATAGGGTCTATCTACAAAGATCCTGCACCATGGGGTGTGCGGCTCGCTCAGCCTTATATCAACACCTAATTTGATGAAGGCCTTATCTGACCACATTATTCACATTTCTCAATGCATGGAGAATTCCCATTGAGCAATGCTATGGCTGGGGGCATTGTCATTACATGGAGAGAAGTCCGTACGGTACGCCTATTGTTCTCTGAAACGTGATCCACTATATAAATCACAGTTTCCCCATATATTATGTGCGAGGACTTGACTCTAAGTGGGCTAGTAAAGATTTATTATCTCCCGCACACCTCGGAGAATCTTCTCCGCTCATTTCATTAGTATATTAATAGTCTTAGATCTCTACTACTACTCAACCTCTTTCTCATAGCATTTACGCATCTAAGGTACATTATATTCGAGATGAATTCAAAAGCCTCTGCACTGGCCTGGACGGAGTCGCTATACCTCTTCTAGGTGACGGCCAAAATGGAGCAGTGTGCCACAGATTTGCTTATGCATTCATTAACAACGTTCCATGGATTGGGCTACCTCCAAAAGCCCAGACGTAGTATGCGCTTTAATTGAACCTTCACTCTGCCTTTAAGCACCTCTCTCACTGCCGGATTTACAGCCTCGGACCTCAGTGTCACAGCAGCCACTCACGCAGCCATTATCGACGCGACTTTGCGACACGCAGATCCCGAAAAGCCTACGGATAAATATATATCGTTCTCGAACTTCGACCTGTGTAAATACTGTCCCCCTCTTTACAGTAGTGCTGTCAAAGCTGTCTCGATCTTTCATATAGAAATTCCCGTCGTAGTCAAATTTTTCAGGTTCTAGAAAGATGGCGTCCAATTTCAAAAACCATATAGCCAGCGTTTTGATGCTCTCGGACAGAGCAACATATTTTCATTCATAGCCTGCTACGTCGAAAAGGTGAACGCGCTTTTCATATAACTATAGCCGCTGGGATCATTGCCGCCGACTGAGCCTAGCCCGAGCAGTCTAGATTTCATTAACAATTTCATCGCCAACAAGCACGGCGATATTATTGAGGTTACCAATTTCTAACTAGGCGTGGATATGTTGAGTCGCCAACTTATGCTATACGTATGGACTCATCAGGGGAAGTTGCAGCTAAGTGCATGTTATAATAAAAAATTCTATGCTCGCGAGTTCGTTGAGATATTCTTAGGCGACGTCAAGGACATACTTGTGGAGGAAATAGGAGTCTAGTCCTTCTATTCACAGGAGATTTCACAGGCCATATAAGTAGTTCTTTTTAATAGTCAGATAATCAATTCTATGTCCTTGCCTTCTTTTCAACAAAGGGCAAGTACAGGTTGAAATGAATATGCTGCGAATATATCGATGTCTTCGAATCTGTAGTCGCTATTACCTCAGAATGACTGGCACATACTAACTGTATGCATGCATCTATTATACCCGTATCTAGTATCGACTCATTAGTATATAGTACCACAGGTAATTGTTAGCGGAAAGTATCCTAAATACTACTACAGGGTCAACGCATTGAGGAAGGCATCCAGAGCAATACCTAATATAACATGTTTGATGCCTTTTGGGGTTCTCAAACAATTGTGGTTAGAGATTTACATGCGAATACAATCTTAAACACGTCTTGAATATCGAGGATGCCGTCAAATGCTGAAGATTAGGTGTGTGATATTATGCTGTAATGGATGGATTTTACGTGATTTATACGTAGGATAAGATTGCCTTGCGGATAGTTTGCGTCGACAGTGGTGGTGCTAAAGCTAAGAATTGGCACCCGGAATATAGGACGTATGATATAGGGGTGGCTTTGGGAAGAGGCTTTATACTTTTCGAATTGGGTATTTCGAAGGCTTTACGGAGGTCTACACCAAAAGTCCTGCAACATGCCAGGATAATGCTCTACACCCAAAACTGAGGCCGTCTTCCGAAGATAGGGCTAGGGCTTTGTGGCAGGACTTTCCGAGCAGACCACAAGAATCTAGGGCTAGGGCTAGATATCAAATTTGACGCGTAAGGGTAGCTACGCGCATTGAAGGATTAGATGGAAATATTACTCTATCTCATTCTGCCAAGTCTGTCAAGCGTTCATAAAGAGTGGTCGATCGCCTTCGTTTCACACTTATACTGCATTCTAAAAAGAGTGGTAGCATCAGAATCTTAAAACCTTCATGACTTCACCATCCCTCCTAAGAATCCTCTTCAACACGTCTCCCGCCCGCCTTCCCAGCTCCGCCTCCCTTACTAGCGCGCACGTCACACTCGAAAGGCTTCACGCGCGACACTTTGCAGATCTCTACGCAGCTGTTGGTAGCACGGAAAGCATCTGGGACTTCATGATCCCTGGCCCCTTCGGCAGCCTATCCGAGTTCGAGGCTTTTCTCCGCAAAGCTGAAGACTCCACCGATGATACCATATACGCTATCCTGCTTAATACGAGTGACAAAGCCGCTGGTATCGCGTCACTGAACGATTGTAGTCTCGCCAACCGAGTCATAGAAGTTGGGCTGATATATGGCACGGATCTGCAGAGGACACGGGCGGGTACGGAAGTGCTGCTCCTTCTGGGAGAGCTTGTCTTTATGGAGCTAGGCTACAGACGACTGGAGTGGAGATGCCATAGTCTCAATTTGCCGTCGAAGAGGGCGGCGGAGAGATATGGGTTTGTCTATGAGGGGACGTTGCGACAGCATATGATTGTAAAGGGCAGGAATAGGGATACTTGTGTATACTCGATTGTTGATTCCGAGTGGCCGCTGTGTAAGCGGGTGTCTGAGATATGGCTCGAGGATCGGAATTTTGATATGGCAGGACGGCAGAAGAGGAGTCTGACGGAGATTCGGGATGAGATTCAGGAGCACAAGCCGTGAATGCGAATCTTCATTATTGACGTTTGCGCTTCGATGGAATTAAAGCGCAAAGGCCGAAGAATAACTTGACAAATCGATGAGAAAGTCTTCGTTCAAGGCGAGGCACGGTTCTCCTCGTATTACATATTTGTACGGTATCGAGTACCTTTTTATACTTGGCGTATACATCCTCGCAAATGTCAATCTGTACAAGCCCAGACATGATACGCCTTGGAATCTCACCACCGCCAGGAGCTCGACGAGTACTGCTAATCAAAGACTCTTAACTTTCCGACCCACCCTGGGAGTACTCCCTCGACAGCGGCCATCCAGTCAAGTACCATCTCAGCCAGATTCTACCTATCCAATTCCTTCTCAACATCAAGCAGCCCAGTCGCTCAAGCACTGATGTCGCGGACCCTCGAAGAGAACACTTGCTCCAGATAGCTGCTCTGCCAGATGAACAACCCATTTCGAGAACATTCAGAACTTTTTCCAGCCAAATCAACAGGGACGAATTGGAACTCGCCAGTCTTTGGACGCGTACGATCGTAGCGCTTCAAGTATCACGAATCCTTGCGCGAGACTACTAAGTAGGGCTTAGATCTACTATCGTATTCGAGAGAGACGTAGATGCGGATGGACTATTTCCAGGCTTAATCCGGCGCTCATAATCATTACCAACGCTCATTCTCAAACGGCTTCGAAAAGCTTCATCGACCAAATGAAATTGTATCAGCAAAGCCTAGGAGTTAGAAAAGTCATTTTAACTACTCTCTACCCTAAGTAATCTTTTAACGACACTATCTACGCCGGAAGCTGTCGGTATCTTAATACTCCTTCTGGCCCTCTTCCTATATTTGCTGGCATCTAATCCTGCATAGCTGTTACATCATGCGGACGCCCCTCATCAGCGAATCACCTGTGTCTCCAAACACCTCCAAGCCATCATAAGGGCCCTCGACGAGCTCGGCGTGGAGACGGTATCCTATCTTCGCGTCACGTTTGAGAAGGACACCTCAAGATATGCCCCAAAACTCGAGCTCATAAGGACAGCCGCAAAAACGGAGTTTCTGAAGGGCCAGACTCGAACCAGGTTCGGATCAAAGTTCTAGAGACTCCGTGTCCGTTGTAGATAGCGTCTGTAAGGAGATTGGTCATCTTCGTGGCGAATCCGACAACCTCCTTATAGATGTGCCTCCTAGCTATGGTATCTATCTTAGAGGCTAAGAAACCCGAGCAATTAGGGCTCGACGCACCGAACTATTCCCAGGTCAACATTATAGAACAAAGGTACACGCTAAAGATTCTAGCCTTGGATTCTGGCCTCGATTGACGTCTTAGTCTGAACAAAAAGCCTTACCCTCAGCGCACGTTGTTCTTATCCTTTCTTTGTAAAAAAAATTATTCAGCCAATCTGAAGAACGACAGGCACAAAGAAACTTTTTTGTAATAGTATTACCACAGTCCTGCCTGTCGATACAATGCTCTGCTTGTGAAAAAGCACAGAGCGACCTTTGTTCCCACATGACCAACAATTGGTATAAAGACCCCTACACTCTATCGAGAAATTCATCACACTCGAACCCAAGCAAATCGAAACAACACCAACATCGATTTCGAAAGATCAGAATGTCTCAATCAACAGCTAAGAACCACTCCCACGAGATAAAATCCAAAGAGTCAATTTATGATACTGAAGTCATAAGTCCTACTCATCCTAGCTCAAGCCACAGCACCTCCTTCTTCACCGAATTTTTCGCCATCATACTCCCGGGAAAAAAACTCGATAAGTCTGCTGATGAGAACGAAATCCAGGAAATAGAATCCGAAGCCGAAGAGTCCACTTCTGATACTGAGTTCCAGGAAACAAAGGAATTCCAGGAAAGCAAATCCGAAGAGGCTGCTTCTGATACTGAACTCCAGGACGCCGTCTTGCAGTTCACAAAATTTGAAGAGTCCATCATAGGACCTACTCTTCCTAGCTTAAGCCACAGCACCTCCCTCTTTATCGAGACTCTCGCCACCTTCGTCCAGGAAATAAACGCCAAAGAGTCCACTTATGATACTGACCTCATAAGACCTACTCTTCCTAACTTAAGCCACAGCACCTCTCGCTCCGTCAGAAATCTCGCCACCGCCCTACCTCCTTACCCGGTACCGTGGTCTATCAGGAACCTGTCCCGGTTAGCAGTCAGGCGCTATTCCCAAATCTTCGCTTCAGCCGCACAGTATGACCGCCGTGGGCTCAAGGTTCCCTCATACCTTGCCGCGAGTGCTGTCCGCATTACGTATAACCTCTACGACGATATCCTGGCGTCCATTTGCGTCTTACAAGGTAGTCTTGATCGCCACCTTTCGCACAACACGATGCGCCGTGGTGGGGACGGACTTTCCTCCGGCCCTACTGATATTAATAGTGAAACGTATATCGATGCCGAGCTCCAGACGCTTTACCAGCGCACCGAGGCAAACGTCGAGACTTTCAAAAAGCAGTATATGCGGCTGATTGTGGGAATTGCAGAGCAGCTGCGCAGCGATTGGAATTCCGGACGTATGGATGGTTTGGTAACGGATGAATTTTATGTGGACGATTTGGGTCCTTTTACTCTGACTAGCCTCGAGGAGTTGCTGAAAGTTTTCTATCACCGGGAGGGTGAATTTATGGGGATATGGGAGCGTATCGCTAAGAGGGTCGCTGACGCTCTTGATGAGAAGGTCTGGGCTGAGGGAGATCGGATTCTTGGTCTGTGATCTCTGCCGTGGTCGTCTCCTTATACTGCGCAGGTAAGTCTACGGTCTACTCTGATTTCTGTCGCTACTCTTGCGATCCTGACTTGGCAAGTCTGTTTTTCTATTTTATCTCGGTAACTCTATACTCTATTTAATATCATTTCGAGCTCGAGGCGAAGTTTATAAACAATAAAAGGGTTGGGAAAAATCATTCTATATAAGTCTATTTCTCTAAATTATCTCTTTCATCGTCCTTCCTACCTTAGTAGGGTAAGTCTATTCTCTACTTAATATCAGTTCGAGCTCGGAAAAAATCTACAGCTAATTCACTTCGAGATCGAATTAAAGTCTCCAAATAATAAAAGCGCTGGGAAAAAAATATGAAAGTACGTTTCTCAAGTACGAACCTTTCCTCCAAAACCTCTACCAGTATTTCCTTCACACTGCCGATCCCATCCGGCATACCCCCTACTCCCATCACTCCCATTTGCCCAGACCCCGACAACAACACCACCACAAGCTCTGCCCTCCCAGTCCGAATCTATCCATTATCTATCTCCCACCAAAAAAAAATCATCCCCCATCCCCATCCCACTCGCTCACCAGCCTCATATCCCAAGAATCTCTAGCTAGCTCCATCAAAATCCCACCATTCAGCCACCCCCTAAACTCAACTCTATATACGCCCCCATACAAAACCCAACATACTATCCAAAGAGCGCGTACACAGTCTCTGCTCCACTATTAATCCTATCTCCCCAACAGGATTAAACTACCCCGACCCCCGACATGCTTAGAGATTCTCAACTAGTTAGTTTGATAGGGGATAGCGCTACCGCGCGCCTTCAACAATACACAGGAATCTTTCTAAGAGCTCCTTACTCCCGTTCTCTTCTTTTCTCCACTAAGTACTTATATGTAAATAAAGTAATAACTTAATACTATTCTATAGATAAGAAACCTTACTAAACTTAATCCTAAAAATAGTAGCTACTATAGCTCTTATCTATATTACTTACTATTCGAAATATCTTATTCTATTATAGTCTTTTATTTTAAATTTAGATTTAGTTTAATTTAGATAAATATTATTAAATAGATAGTTTAGAGAAAAGTAAGGGGAAAATTTAATTAAGTTAAAAAAGTAGTATTTACTTTAATTTACTTTAACTTATTCGATAGTTTACTATAGAGATATAAAAGATATAGAGATTTTTAATAGTATAGATATAATATTAAAAAAGAGAAAATAAAGAAAATAAATAAAAATATTTAAAATAGATAAAAAGTAGATAATAAATAGAGGAGGATATTATATATACTATTAATTAATTACGAAAATATTACGAAATATTAATAACTAGAGTTATATCATATAGAATAGTAATAATTTATATAGTGGAAATAGTATTTATAGAAAGTATTATAGTTTAGACTCGTATCTCTTTAGCGGAGAAGCGCTAAGCCTTATTCGATCTAGCGCCTTAGCTCTCCGCATAAAGATTCGTTCGATATATTTACACTCTTCTTTCTATATAGCTAATATTCGGTTTATATTACTACTATTAAATACTTTTCTTCGGTCCTAGTATATTCTATAATATAATATTAACTATTCTTTATAGTCTATAAGCGAGGCTTTTATTAAATATTACTCCTATTACTATTAATTCGTCTACGGAGACCTCTCGAATATTAACTACTTATTTACCTTATTATAGAGAAGATATTCGGCTATTTCTTACCTACCTACCTACTATCTACTACCTACCTACGAGGAGATATTATAACTATCTCTCGCCCTACCTATCTATTCTATCTATCTATAGAGACTTCTCGGAATATCGCTTATTTAATCGCCTTATTATGGAGGAGATATTCGGCTATTCTTATCTACTCGGTAACTACTACTACTACTATCTACTACTACTATCTACTACTACTACCTACCTACCTATCCTATTTATTTATGGAGACTTCTCGAAATATCGCCTATTTAATCGCCTTATTATAGAGGAGATATTCGACTATTCTTACTTACTCGGCTACTACTACTATCTATCTACCTACCTTTATAGAGATATCTTAGATTTAACTACTTAATTATCTTATATAAGATATAGTTCGGCGTTTATCTATCTATTTTTACGAGGAGATATTTTAACTATCTCTCGCTTACTCTACTCGATTTACCTATCTATCTATAGAGAGATCTCTACCTATTTTAATTTAGATTCGGATTAAGAAAAAGAAGACGAGATTTGTGACCTTTAATATCACTTTTCTTATTAGAAGAAGAAACTACTAAAGGCTAAAGAGAAGGCTATTAAGAAAGAATAACGAAAGAGGTAGAACGGCTACTATAGTAAGTATAGACTTCTCTACCTTCTCCTTACTACTACTACGAGTACTACTAGTACGATTACGATTCGATCTAGCTATATACGGCTAGCGTATTTAAATTAGTTTTATTTCGGTAAATCGTCGAATATTATATTTTTAAGCGAATTAAGTTTATTCTATTTCGATTTTTTTTAATATTTCGGCTAAATAGACTATAAACTACCTATAATACTAATTTCTAGTACTAATACTACTACTACGAGTATATTTCTAGTATTATTATACTAATCGATACCTCTATTATTATAAGATTCGGCTTATTACATCACCAAATCTGAAAAGTTCATTTCCGCAAGGATTCCGCCGGGTGCGTACAGAAAGGATAATTTGGCACATTTAGTAGACTTTACCTATATTAAACCCTTTACGCGAAGTTAGTAAGTCCGCCTTACTATCCGCAGGATCCGCAGGATCCGCACGATTTGTAGGATTCGCAAAATTCGTAAAATTTAAAAATAATTTCTATAAAGTCCTTTTAAGACTTAGTTAATATAGTCTTTATAATATATATATAATAGGCTTACTAATACGAGCCTATAACGGGCCTACAACGCGCGTATATAATTTTTAAAAAAATTCGATTTAAACTATTTTTAGAATTATAGCGTTATTATTTATAGCGCTAGAGACTACCTATTATTCTCGCTAACTTTAAAACTTTATTTTTAGCGTCTCGCTTAATTTTTAGCGTCTCGTTTAATTTCGCTTATTATATATATATATTTTTTTTTCCTTACTAATCGCCTAAATTCCCTAAGAATAGTAAAGTTACTATGCTAATCGTGCGTATTTTCTGCTATTAGTAGGGTCGACTTACTAATCGTGCGGATTTTTTGCGAATCGCCCGAATCGCGTGATTAGCAATTTAATATTTAGCAGGAACTTTTCAGATTTAGTGATAAGAGCGTAAGACTCCTTACTAATAACCTTCTTAATTAGATCTATATTTTTAAATAACTTAACTAGTTTCTTTATATTCTAATATTCTAAATACTCTAAATAGATATATTATAGTTTAATTATTTTATTATTAATCTTTCGCGATAGCGTACTATTATTAGTATCTATACTAGTATTTAAGCTAGAAGACTTAGAATTAAAATTACTAGAAGTAATAATAAAACTGTCTATTAGATTAGTATATTCTTTAATATTTAGTATACTATAAAGTATAGTAACTTTTATCTATTATAGATCTATTAATATTAGCTTAGTTTTAAAAGAGACTAGAAAGAATTTAGGCTCCTATATATAAAAGTAGTAGAGATTATTTTTTTATAACTATACTATAAAGCCGAATTAGCTAATCTTAATACTATTAAAAATAAACTTAATAAATATATTATCTTATATAAGCTAATTAAGGGATATAAGATTAAGAGGGAGATTAGATAAATAGAGGATATTAATAAAAAAGATATCTTTCTTTTAATTATCTTTAACTATACTAATATATACTTTTTTAATATTAATTAGTATTAGTTCTATAAAGATACTACTAATTAGATATATATTATTTATAGTAGGATCTAATAGATAATACTTAATAAATATATTATAATTTAGAGTTAAGTACTATAAATAATTCTAATCTAAAATCTATCTATCTAGACTTATATTCTTTTTTATATAATATATAATATAGATCTCTATCTTAAAAGAGTTATATTAAGAATTTTTTTTTTTTTTACTTTTCTCCTTATTTTCCTAAGATTTAGAATTAAAGTTACTACTCGATAGCTTATCTTTATCCTTATTTTTTTCTTCTTAGAACTTAATATTACTAGTAAACTAATTATATTTATCTTTAATATAATATATCTTTTTATAGTATATATAATATTTAATAAGCTTTTAAATTATACGCGAATTTAAGTTAGGAGTAGTACCTTTTTAAGGGTTAATAATAGTAAATTACTTTAAATTACTACTATAAGGGTAAAAAACTATATCTTTAATATTACGCTAAACTATAATAAAGATATAGTTCGACTCGATATTATTAGAAGATAGATTAGCTAAAGTTTATAGAAAATAATTAATAATATACTTTAAAGAGTAAGTAGACTTAATTTATTTTTTATTTATTAACTTATAGATCTAGATATAATAAATAAAATAGGCTTTATATACTTTATTTAAATTACTATAAAAGAAATAGATAAAAAGATTAGTTTCCTATTTTAAAAAAGAGAATATATTAATTATTTTAATATAGATACTTTTAAGTTAGACTATAAATTCGGCTATATCCTTATACGAGGAAAGGTTTAAACTAAATAATTAATAATATAAATTATTAAGAGTATTTAATCTTTTAAATTTATTATCTAAAAATTTTTTCTTCTATAGATTATATACATTTATAATATACTCTATATCCGTAAAGATATTATTATTTAGATAACTCTAAATAATATTAATTACTAATTTATAATTTAGTTCCTACTTAGCTACCTCCGCCTTAATAATAGTAATTACTATATTTATAATAATTATTTACTCTATAGTTAAATCTTTTAGAGTAGATATAAATACTTCTAAATAATTTTTATTTTTATACTTAATATATTTAAAGAGAAATATAGAAATTAAATATTAATATATTTTATACTTCTAAAGTTAAAGGCCCTTAAGTAATTTAAATTTAATAATATAGAGAGAGATCTTATAGAACTTACTTATTATAGTATTTATTAATTTTAATATAATATAGAATCTAGTTCTAAAATATTCTTTAAAACTCGAAAAGATTAAGAGCTTATAAGCGAGTTAAAGATAACTAGTTATATAATATTATTATAAAGGTCTTAATTATTAATAACTTTAAATAATAACTTTTAAATTAATTAATTAGAAGTTATAAAGTAGTCGAACTTATAGACTAGTATATAATTATATCCTTTACTTTCTAAATAGTAGTAAGACTTATTTAACGCCTTATTATAGAGTAGAAAATCGCGTTTAAAAATATAATAATTATATTAAATAATATTATACTTAGTATAAAAGTCTTATTAAGAGGCTAAGGGAGATAGCTTAGAGCTAAAAAAATTAAGAAGACTTTAAGCCTCTAATATAATAATATAAAGACGCTTAATAATATCTTTTTTAGAAATACCTTATAGTCTAAAACCTCGCTTAAAAGTATAAAAAGGATTTAATATATTCTAAATAAAAATAGAAATAGGGGGATAAATATATAAATATTTATTATAACGAGAGGTATTATTTATTAAAATTACTAGTTTTTCTAGTTTAGAGGATAATAAAAAAGTAGAATTTAAAGAGGTATTTCAAGGTTTTTTATATCTAAATAAAGCTAGTAATTTCGCCTCTAGAAGATATTAACTAAATAATCTATTAATTAAGCGATTATTAGTTTTCGTAGTAGCTTAATATTTTATATAAATAAAATATAGTAGATCTATTATTATTATTATTTATAATTTAAATAAATACCTTTAATTTCTATTACTATAGAATTACTACTATATAGCTATTAATTTAGTATTAGCGTATTCTATAGGCGGAATTAATATTATTTAAAGTACTTAGTTAATTTAGTCTCTTTCTACTTAGTTAACTCTCTATAACTACTCTTCTAGCCCCCTTATTTAGAAAGCTATATTAAGAGCTATAGTAATAGTAATAACTATAATCTAATTAGACTATTATACTATAAATCTATCTTATTATTTAGAGGTTTATAATAGTAGGGAAGTTTATATAATAAAATTTAACTTAAATTTAATATTACTAATTTATCTATATTAGGAGACTTTATAATTACTCCCCTATAATAATATATACTTAATTAATAAGCTAGCCGGGAATAAAGAGGTATATATATAAACGAATATCCTACGATCCGGGCTTATAACCTATTAAAGTAGTAGGTAGAATACTTAGTTAATTAAAAATCTACTAAGAGTATCTAAATATGTTAAAAAGGTAGATTCTAGAGAGAGCTTATTCTAGATAATATTTATATTTTCAACAAAATATATATAGTAGTACTAAGCCTCGGTAAACCTTTCTACTTTAGCTAATAATAGATTTTACTACTATATTTACTTTTAATAATTATTAAAAAATTGGAAAATCTAAATATAGAGTATTTAAAAATAGAACTCTTAAATACTAACTTTTTTATAATAGAAAGCTAGACTCTAATAATATTATAATATAATATAAAAGATAAACTAGAAATAATAATAATATTATTTAATAATTTAAAAATAAAAAAGATTAATATCTTTTAAATTTGAATTTGAATTTATACGTTATATCTACCTAAATTTTGAAAGGTAATTATAGGATCCCTTAACTCTTATTAACTTATAGTAAGAAAACTATTTAATACTATTATCTTATATATATACTATTAGAGAAAAACCTTACTACTTTTTTATATATATATTACTATCTATATATAGATTTAAATACTATTTTAGTTATACTTCTATTAGGATTTTACTATTATTTATATTTCTTCTACTATAATTTCTTTTTTTAAAGTTTAAATCTTAATAATTTTAGTCTAAATTTAAATTAACTCCTCTTTACTAAGTTCTTAGTTTTAGTTTATATTCTTTTTAATCTTTTTTTAGAGTATAATTTTTAGTTCTTTAGATTTACTCTTTTAGATTAAGGTTATAGATTTCTTTATCTTTATTTTCTCCTTTCTATTTTAGTTCCCTTTATTATTTATTTTCTATTAATATTAATTATAAAATAATCTTTTTTTCGCGAGCCTTCTTACTATATACCTCTTTATTTTAACCTTAAATTAGTAATTTATATTATATATAGTATAGCCTTTCTTTCTATATACTATATATTTTAGGACTACTATTAATACTACTATTATATATATTTAGGTATTATATATCTAATTATATTTAGTATACTATACCTCGTTTTAGTATATTCTTATAATATAACTATATTTCTAATATTTATAGTATTTAGTTAAAGAGGTTATCTAATTAAATCTTTTTACTACTTTTATTTTTTTTACTTTAATAAATCTATTAAGTATTAGAGTATCTACTATCTCTAAAGTTAAGAGGTTTAATATTAATAATAAATACTTTTTTATCTTATAGTTATTAAATAGCTATCTAATTCCTATAATTTTAAATTTTAAATATATTTTTTAATTATTCTATTTAATCCTCCTCTTTATTTCTAGCTACGTACTAGTATCTACTCTATTAACTCTAATATTATATACTATTATTAGATATACCTTTTATATAATATTAATTAATATATATTTTTTTATAAGCTAGAATATATCCTTCTCTAAATCTTCTTTTATATTTATTATAGTTATCTAGATTAGAAGGTTATTACTATAAAAATAATATATTATTTCTAGCTATTTAACTCTCTCTTTTTATATTTATATATTTTTTAATTTTTTTAGAATCTTTTCTATTATTTCTTCTATACTCTTATTTTTCTTTTTATCTTTAACTCGTATTAGAAACTATCTCTATTTTCTTAAATTCTCTAGTTAGATTATATAAACTATAACGCTAGGGGGGCCTCTTTTAGATATTTTAAATAGATTTCTTTAACTTTATCTAATAATTAGATTATTTTAATATATTAGTATATTTATCTAGCTTTTTATTTATTTTTTTTTATATTATCTCGTCTACTTTTCTTTCTTTTATTATAGTTTCGCGTATAGCTTTATAATTTTTTAACTCTATTCTTCTATAAGTACTTATATAATATTAATTAATATATTTTCTACTATTTAGTATTTATCTAGTATAGATTTAAATAGAATTTTAAGTATCTAAAATATCTCTTCTAGACTCTCTATCTATATTATTAATATCGCGAATATAGTAGCCGCGTCTTATTCTACTTCTATATTAGTATACTCTACCCCCTTAAGAGTAGTAGTAGTCCCTATTATATCTATATCCGATAGTATATCTTCTTCTTCTAGTTCCCTACCTAATATAAAAGGCTTCTCTTCGTGCTAGTTATTATACTTCATTTTCCCAACTTAATAGATTATCTCTTTATCAGATTAATATCTTAATAATCTAAAAATTATAATAAAATATAAATATAAAGTTATTATATAATTTTAGAATTAGTAAATTCTTTCTATTATATAAAAATAAAGTAAATATAAAAATAAATTTTTATATTTTTGAATTTGAATTTGAATTTATACGTCGTGTCTACCTAAACTTCGAAAGGTAATT
>BLJB01000372.1:217-31315 GCA_013423325.1 Usnea hakonensis | reverse complement strand
TCCTGGTTCTCTGCCTATTGTGAAAGGCTTCTCGTCGTGCTGGTTGTTGTACTTCATCTTTTCCCCATTCTAGCCTTCTCGTCGTGCTGGTTGTTGTACTTCATCTTTTCCCCATTCTAGCCTTCTCCTCTATTATTATTATTATTATTATTATTATTATTATTATTATTATTATTATTATTATTATTATTTATATAATTCTTTTATAAAAAATCTAATAACTTTATATATTAATAAGATTAAAGACGATTATACGTTATCTAATTTAATAGATAAACTTAGTAACTTTACTAAATTTAAGGGGTATACGTCTAGAGGTTTAGAGAATATATATCTAGAGAAAGAGGATATATAAATAGATCTAGTAAAAAAATAATATAGAAATAATAAAAAATAAAGAAAGTATATAATAAAAATAACTTTTTACTAGTATAAGACTAATATAGAATTAATCTTTTAGAGTTTAATCTATACTTAGTATTTTTTATCTATAGCTAGATTATCGATCTATATTAAGAATATAGTATTTAGATTTATTTTAAACTATATATAATTTATAGTAATCTTATAATAGAATAAGTATATCGAAAATTATAAAATATTATATATTAACTTGTTATAAAGTTAAAAGCCAACAGTACGTATAAAGCCGCCAAATAATCTTTTCAACTCTTGCAGTTTTTCCACGTATTGCTTTTTGAGCATTAAGCTTTCTTCGGCGCCATCTTTCAGGGCCGTCACCAGCAAGCCTCGAGGGTATAGTGGCTCTATGTGTACTAATTCCTCATCCCAGTCCCATAATTCCGACTTTTCACGGTAATAGTATGGACGGCCTTGCCAAGAAATGAGGCGATGCGTACTACTGACATCTTGGGAATGGCATGTCTGTAGAGACCCATTTGTGCCGACAGCAATACAGGAATGCCAAGGGGTCCGCGGAAACATCCCATCTGCTTGAGTAATTAACGGCACCGAGAGCTTTGTAGCTCCACTGGAAGGATGAACTGATAATCGGACAAACTCAGGATAATTGGACTGGATAAATCTTGTAAATGACTTTACAGACATCATCAGCAAATATTTCGTGCGTTACTACGGAGAAACGGTACCTCTGCTCTGATCATCATCTCTATCGCAACCTTTTTCACCATCCTACGATACTGGGTGCCACTCTGCGCCCGCTTGGCAATTTCACTGTATCTACACAGTTGTCAATTGAGATCGCTTGTTCGAAGGATTCGTTCACGATCATACCTCAGATCATTTTCAAGGAAGCGTATGAATCCGCAATACGTCATAACGGTATCGTTGTCAGATTTTATCATCTGTCGGATCTCTGGCTCGGTCCTTCCGTATTCTCGAAGAAGTCTCTTACGGCTGGCGTCGCATCGGGAAAGGTAGAAGTCACGCGTCATTTGTTCTCCTTCTACAAGGCCCATCATGTCTATCACTCTGCGTAGCTTAAGGTTGTGAAAGCCCCTTTCCCATATGATGCGTGATAGCTCCTCGCTGTAAGTCCAGGTATCATCGTCAGGTATGCCAACAACGTCTACACAGGTAAGCGATTGAACTAAATGTCACCTGGGAGAAGCGATCACCATCAAAGACAAGGCCATCAGTCGCAACATGGATTTCAGCTCCCGGAGAATATAAGCTTCGGATATCCTCGCATATTTGATTCAGCCTCGACAAGGCCAAGACCTCACCGAGATCTGGATTTCGCCCAAGTACCTTCGTCGTGGTGTTGACCTGGTAAGAGGACAACATTAGCACAAGCCACTGTGGTCATTCGACAAGGCAGTGCCTACACTTTTCCAAGGGAACGAAGGGAGGATCATCTGGATCCTTTCGTTGATTTGGACCCGACGCTGAATCTGAGGCAGGAAAAGGTCTCTACCCTTCCACTCTGTCCCGCTCTGCACTGAAGATCCGATGTGGTTTCCATAGCTCTGAAGGATATCCAGGATCTGTTCGGCCCTTCGTTTGCTGGCTAGTACAGGATCTATGAGCCATGTAATTGAAACACGGCCGTGTCTCTGGAGGAGTGGAGTCACGACACGATCAACCATGTAAGGAATCGTATGCCCGTAGGAGTGTATACAAGTGGCGGACTTGCACGGGAGGCATAGCGAGACTTCCTGTCTTGGTCCAAAGAGCTTGTCTGCAGGCAGTGGGTACATGCCATAACACATGAGAAACCACCGCCTATTGACTACGCTCAACGCAACCACCATTTTAGCGGAGATTTGTATCATGACGACTTTGTCTCCTTCGACTTTCGCTGACAGACTTTGGTTCGCCGTGAATGACAATAGTTCGGTTATCAGCTCCTGATCAATATGGTACACAGTATTGCAGGCTCTGGCGGTACCACCTCCATCTATCCGGACTTGGCGAAACGTAGGTATTGGCGGGTTCTTAAGGAGATCATCTTGGCCCAACAAGAGAGAAGTACGCTTCGCGGAGTGTTTGACTGCACTCATCTTGAAATTCTTCGCCAACAAATGACTAGGACTATGTCATAATCAGGTCGCACGATTTCAAGTTGATGAGCTGAGGTGATTAAAGGCAAGCATTGAAAGAACCGGACGCGAATGTCGCATATACCACACTAAATGTATCCTGTGCGCTACAGGGGTTGGAAGAGCCAATGCCTCTGGGAGCTCGTAATATCCGCTTTCCACCTTCGTCTGTGGCTTATGCCCCACCCACAACTTTTTGATCGTCCGAACTAGCGGTGAAACTCGGTCGTGCGCTATCTCGAGCTGATAGAGAAGGGTAGGGTTCCCGAAGTGCCAATACAGCTGACATAGATTGTTGCTCCGTTAGATTGTTTAGCCACCATATCGCTCTCTTTCTCCTCTCTTCAGACTTGCTGAAGCTTCAATTGTCTGCTTGATATTCTTTCCACTACGATGAAGGACATTCGCCGCTCTGAAGGTGGCCCCTCGTTTGAAGAGACGACCGTGCCATCCGAGCAGGATTCTATGGATTTACAATTCGATAAAGGCCTGGTGGCGTGGACCCAAGTTCTTGTCAGTCACCTTCTCGTTGTCAACGGATTCGGATATCTATCTTCTTTCGGTCTTTTTCAAGGACAATGGGGTGAGACCCTAGGTCGATCTAACGCGGACATTGCCTGGGTCGGCTCGATTCAACTCTTCCTGCTCTTCTTCATTGGCACACTTTCTGGAAGGGCTATGGATGCCGGATTCTTCAGGCCGCTGATCTGGTGTGGATGCTTCCTGCAACTAATTGGGGTCTTTACCACTTCGGCCGTGAATCGGTACTGGCAACTTGTTCTATCGCAGGGTGTCTTACAAGGACTCGGCAATGGTCTCCTGTTTACTCCTCTTGTGGCTTTAGTGTCTCTGCACTTTGTGAAAAGGCGGGCGTTTGCACTCAGCCTTGCAGCATGTGGTGCGCCTGTGGGAGGAGTCATCTTCTCAATTGTAAGCAACAGTCTTGCGAAATGGCTTGACGGATTTTCTGATCATCCCAGATTGCTCGTCAATTGGCTCCAACAATTGGGTTCGCGTGGACAATTCGGGTAATGGGATTTGTAATCCTCTTTAATACAATTTTGATCATCCTCCTGGCCCGCCCTCGGACTTTGCGGAAATCTTCTGGTCCACTTATCGAATGGCAAGCCTTCCGTGAGCCAGCCTACTCGCTCTTTGCAGTTGGTATCTTCTTCATTCTATGGGGCATCTACATCGCCTACTTCTATGTACGTGTCACCTTTTTATTTTGACATGTCGGTACACCGTCTTTGCCGCAGGTGATAATTCATTCCACATACTGGACAGACAACTACCTATGGCCACGATGTAATTCATGAATCAAATACGGACTCTCTAACACTTCTCATTGTACTCAACGCAGCTGGAGTACCAGGCAGGATTATTCCAGCTCTGCTTGCAGATCTGTATTTTGGTCCGTTCAATACTTTAATACCTTTCTCGATTGGTGCTGGTATATTACTACTCAGCTGGATGAAGATTCATTATTTCGATGGCTTTGAAGCTTTTGTCGTTGTTTATGGAGTTTGCGCCAATGCCGTACAGACTCTGTTTCCATCCACTTTGGCCAGCCTGACCAGTGATATGAGCAAGATTGGCTTGAGGACTGGTATGGTGTTCACTATCGGCAGTATTGCCTGTTTGACTGGAAGTCCGATTGCTGGTGCTCTTATTTCCATTGAGAACGGCCGCTACGATTATATGCAGATATTTGGTGGCACCACTGTGATCTTGGGATCCATTGTACTGCTTATAGCTCGCATATATATGTACACGACACGAGAGCGCAGTTGACGGACGGAAAATATTTGTTCCCTCAACTGGAGCTTGTTCGCTTTTTACGTGGAAGAAGGTTGAATCCCTTTTTGAACGAGACCTTCAAGAATGAATATTTTTGAAGTCCACTGGCTGGTGGAAATACGGCAGATGAGGTTCGACTGAATAGCAGCCGGATCTTTTCCTTGGCCTTTATGCAACATGACGATATGGTGGACGGGTCTATAAGGCAGGTAGTAAAGGTTCAATTGGTATTGACTCGTGCAAAAAATCTAATACATTCCCAGTGAGCTACAGGTAAGGTAGCCACACATTAGTGATCTGCATACACTAAAGCACGCCTTGCAGGATGCGGGACATATCATTACTCTATGCGTGATGGAAGCTTGCAGCATGTCGCTGTTTCCGAGCGACGATCAACACATGTGACAAACATACCGCAATCTCCAAGCAGCATGCGCGAAGTTCGGGTACAATACTGACGTGGCCTGGATTCCGAAAAGTGCCCGTGCTCGGAGCCACAACGGTCTGAGTGCGAATTTCGGCCGCACATTAGCGCTTATGGGACAGCTGCAGCAATTTGATGCTGTGCAATGACGATATAACTACCTAGCTTTGATGCTAAGAAAGGTAAGAGCTTCGAAGACTTGCCGAAGGACAGCAGTCTAGTCATGCTGCTTCAGACGAATCTCAGCATCACCACTCAGTTGTACTGGCTTGCTCCTCACCTCATCTATGCTATTTTGAGGTTTTTCATTGGAAATTCAGTCAGGATGTTCTTCTCTGACAGCCACTGGAGGCTACTTCTACTCACAGTCTTGTCTGATCAAGTTTGGAGCCGTCCAGATAACGGGCACAGGGCCGACCAGAATAGCTATCATTCTGTAGCCTCGACCTGTGGTCCCACCACGGCCAATATCACTTGCGTTTACCGCTATGGTACCGTCCTCCCGCCGTCATTTGAGCGCGATGCGGATCCGACAATTGGGTATACTGGAACCAACGTGCAAGACGACCTGTCCTGGAAACTTGTACAGCATGCGGACTTCGTGGTCTTTGACAAGGAGCGCGGTCTAGAAATCCTTGGATCGTCACCAAAGATACAGCACAGATATCTGGAAGTTCTAAATGTCATTCACGAAGCTCCTATCTTCGTTCCCGACCTTAACAAGTTATTTGTGACGCAGGATGGACCTCCAGGGAATCTGTCAAACCTGATGATCGATCTGAACGTGGATCCCCCAAGTATCGAGGCATTTATAACGGAACCCCCGGTATACCAACCTACGGGTGGTATACTACATGAAAATATGATCTACTGGGCTCTTCAAGGCAACAATGTCACTTTACCGAATGGTCTCAAACAGCGGCCCGGAGTTGCTCGAGTGAATCCGAAGACACTTGAGGCTGAGATTCTATTCAACAACTACTATGGCTTCTTCTTTGGTGGGCTTAATGATCTGACCGTAGATCCGTATGGTGACATCTGGTTCACCGATAGTGGTTAGTCCTCCTTCGCGTGGACACTGCTCAGGTAGCATAGCGCTGACAACCTGACGTTAGACTACGCGCTCGGCCTTGGGGTATCTAACATGTCAAATCAGAACCAACTAGCAAGTTACAGATTCCGGCCCTCAACCGGAGAGATACAAGTCATTGACTCTTCTCTGGAGCATCCCAACGGAATCGTATTCTCACGCGATGGCAAGACTCTGTATATTTCGGACACGGGGCTGGAAACTGTAGGGCCTGATGCAAGCCGTGGTAAAGGAAATTCCTACGATTATCCAATCCGTATCTACTTCACATCAACACTTGCACGAAACATCTATGCATTTGATGTTCATTATACTCCGAGTGGTGCCTTTATTACAAGCAAACGCAACATCTTTCAGTCGCTCGAAGGAAGCCCCGATGGCCTAAAGATTGCGGCCAATGGTTACATGGTGGTGGGATCAGGCTTGTCTAATGGCGCAGATATTATTGATCCTTATGGTGCTCTCATAGCAAGGATTCAAACAACACATCCGGTGGAAAACATCGCTTTCACCGGTCCAGATTTGAGAACCCTGTACCTCGTAGGAATTGGAGGTATCACAAGAGTGGAGTGGAATCTCACTGGTCCAGATCCGAACAACTACTACAACTAAGTGGGCAGGAGAAAGGAAAACAAGTCTTCGGGAGGACTTGGAACCAGCCGTTTCAGGCATAATCATCGCTTATCCATCCGTTCTTAGTCGCAAAGCATACTGAGTACTACATGAAATACCTCTCAAGTGGCAATAAAACTTGCTTATGAAAGCATCGGTTAACCCCAACAGACGGATTGCGGCGGACGCGGAGGAAGGCAGTTCGCCGCTTTACCCGGCAAGACTCACAGGAAATTATCGAGCACTGACCCATAGGATCAACTCCATGCTTTAGTCGGTGAACCATGTTCTATTCTGACTGTGCTCCACACCCTCTTCGGGGAGTTTCGCCTGCATGAATGCCCCTCATGACTGCATGAGATATGACTTGAGCATGCACGAATCCTGGGCTGTGCACCACCTCATCAGGCTATGGTATCGAGCCTGATGTATTATAACACACATCTTGGGTAAATAACAAAATTTGTATGGTAATATAAGACGATCCGACTAGGCCCGTAACATTGATCGACGTCCACAACTATCGTGATCATCGGGTGGTGGCACGAGAATAAATATAAGCTACTCGGAAAACTACCAGCAACGCTTCTCGAAATTTTTCTAACGTTATCTCCCATCGCTGTCCAGCCTTCTGTTCAAAATGGCGACCTTCGTGATTACGGGATGCTCTCGTGGCTTAGGCCTCGAGCTCGCTACGCAGCTTACTGCTTTGTCCGCAAATGAGGTCAAAACTGTCATAGCCACCGCCCGTAGCGACACATCGGCTGCGCTGAAAAAGCTAGTCGAGAATTCAAACGGTCGCGTTCAGTTCGTTGAGCTTGATGTTACCAACAAAGCCAGTGCAAAGGAGGCAGCAACGCGTGTTGCAAGCTCTGCCGGCCATATCGATGTCCTCGTCAACAATGCCGGTTCTATCAATTGGATGTCCGAAGGCATCGACAAGATGTAACCACATTTATCCAGATACGGTATCTGCGATAGCATACTGATCACTAACCGTCGAAGGGATGACTTGACTACCATGTTCAACGCCAACGTCAACAGTGCCCACATCGTCACGGCTGCCTTTCTACCTCTGCTTAAGAAGGGGAACCTCAAGAAGGTGGTCAACATGTAATTCATCTCTCAGCTATCCCGTACCTGCGCTAGTATAATTGGTCAATGCTAAACTCTGACGTTAGGTCGACCTCAGTCGGCTCCATCGAGATGTCCGCGCGGTATACAATGATGTCAGTGCCAGCATACAAAGTCTCAAAGGCGGCACTGAATATGCTCACTGTGCAATGGGCGTATGAGTATAAGGATCAAGGTTTCGCCTTCATGACCATCAGCCCGGGCGTGAGTGCTATCCACAAACTCGCACCTAGCGTACACCGTTCGTTTTCGCTCATAAACGTTTCTTTTGACTCCGGCTCCTTTGTTGGGACAATAGGGACTAAGCCTTCTGGGGAATCACGATCTGCTTCGAGCGTATCTTGAGCTCCCCCCAAAAAATACCCCAAGCATTGTTTCTCAAGTGAAGAGCTTGGGAATCCTGCTTGAACACAATCGCTAACCATGATAGTGGCTGCAAACCGACCTTGGAGGCCCAAGTGCCGACCTGACGGTGGCTGAGGGCGGCAAAGCCGTATTGGAGATCATTGTAAGCAAGGGACACGAGGCGAATGGGAAGTTCTTCAACATCCATGTTCCAGGCTGGGAGAACAATCCAGGATTGAACCAGTATGATGGTGCAGAGCTGCCTTGGTGAGCGGGTTTGCACTTTCCATGAACCTTAAAAAGATGGTGTGGAGGGCCAAACGGACGGAGCAGGAACCGTATACTTGAGCAGATTTTAATTTCGAGCAAAGCGCGATCTTAGAAGCCCAGAACTACGCCTTATTACAGTGCAGACACTTCGCATGCTAGCTTACGTCATATATCAACCAAGGACCGTCCTGCAAAGCTTCATGCCTTCGCTTCCATTTTAGATAAGCATTCTGGCGGCCTGGCTGCCCATGCCTATCACTTCTTAGATGAGCTGGAATCCGTGAGCACAGCAGCAGACCACAATAACTTGCTTGTCCACGCCGTATGTAGAAGCAGTATGAGATCAGTATTCAGGAGGCTGTTGTCCTGAGTGAAGCCGTCTGGATCCACATTGACGTCACATTTCGGGCAAAGGACTAATTCATAGCCCTTGGGATATGTTGCTTGGATAATTCAGTCATTTGCTGTAAAAATGCTTTCATTTGATGCCTACCTTTGAATATCAAAATGGATGAGAAATCCCCTATTGATTCTGGACGATCCTCGGGAGAGATCTAATGCCCCCCCAAAAACCTCGCCCCTTTCGCCCCTTTCCGGGATACTACCTACGGTACTTTACGGCAAGGAGGTTTCAGCCCTGCTATAGTATTACTCTACAACAATTATATTACAGATTACTAGATCTTACCCTTTTGTGACTCAGATTGTTTTGGTATAACATAATCCTTTGCCCATCACGTTTCGTTTCCGTTCGCTTGCCTTCTCAACTCTCGTACTACTTCTTTTCTTAGACTACTTCTTCAGTGCAACGACTCCCATTACAGTAATCGACACTCTGGGCCTTAGTGATGATGCGGCTGCAACTTGGAGTCTTGTGTTTAGAACTCGTCGTTGCTATTTGTGGGGTTTCCGCTGGCAAGCCTCACAGCAATATAGTAGCGAGACACCTTTTGGGTAGCTCATTCGGGGTACCTGGTAATGCCACTTATGACTATATAGTGGTTGGCGGAGGAACGGCTGGACTTACAATCGCGTCTCGTCTAGCGGAGAAATACACAGTTGCAGTGGTAGAAGCAGGGAGCTTCTATGAGATCAGCAATGGCAACTACAGCCAGATCCCAGCCTACGACGCTGAGTTCACTTCCAAAGACCGCAGCGATGTCAATCCCCTTGTTGATTGGGGATTTGTGACAACTCCTCAGGCTGTAATTCTTACTTTCCACGGCTGAAAGCTTTTCTCCTACTGCAATATCCTAACCTTTATGCTTAGGGCGCTTTGAACGCATCAATTCACTACGCTCGTGGGAAAGCTCTAGGGGGCTGCTCGGCCAGAAATTACATGGCTTACCAGCGTGGTACTAACGGCGCGTACCAGAAATGGGCTCGTCAAGTTGGAGATGAGAGTTATGAATTCGAGAATTGGTTGCCTTTTTTTGAGAAAAGCCTCAGGTACAGCCCACCAGATGTGGGCAAACGTGCTGCCAATGCCACGCCAGACGTGGACTTGAATCATCTGGCGTCCGGAGATGGTCCGTTATCGATCACTGTGGCCAACTATGCCAATACAGCTTCATCGTGGGTGAAACAGGCTTTCCACTCAATTGGAATCTCACCCATCGATGGCTTCACAAGTGGATCTCTGATCGGCTCATCATACCTCTTAGGAACCATCAACGCTTCAACCCAGATGCGAGATTCATCGGAGACTTCGTTCCTTCGAAATTCCTTAAAAAATCCTAACTTGATGGTATACCAGTCTACCCTAGGGAAAAGAATCCTCTTTGAAAATGAGACGCAAGCTTCTGGTGTGCTAGTGGAGTCTGCAGGGATGATATACACTCTTTCTACCAGAAAAGAGGTTGTTGTCTCCGCCGGGGCGTTTCAGTCACCACAGCTCCTCATGGTTTCTGGCATCGGACCCTCGGAAACCTTGACTAAATACGGTATACCCATCGTGGCGGACCGCCCTGGCGTGGGACAAAATATGTGGGTGCGTTATTTCTCCGTCCAGTCTTTCGGACTATTGGCTCATGTTGATAGGATCATGTTTTTATGGGCATTAGTTATCGCGTGAACCTTATCACAGGATCGGCTATAGCGAACCCCGAATTTCTTACTCAGGCAGACAGTGAGTTTGTAAACAATCAGTCTGGCATTCTTACAAATCCTGGGGGTGACTGGCTCGGTAGGTACATAGAACTCTGCATATTTCGTTTCAGGCTAAAAATGTACGCGAAAATAGGATTTGAGAAAGTACCGCGACAACTCCTGTCCAATGCGGACCTGGCCACGCTATCTACCTTTCCTGCAGACTGGCCAGAGATCGAGTATTTGAGTATGACAGGTTATCTTGGATATCAACAAAATTATAACAGAGATGCGCCCAAAGACGGCCATCAATATACCTCTGTGTCTACTGCGCTAGTGGCTCCTCAATCAAGGGGCACGATCAGTATCTCCTCGCCTGATATGGCTGATCCACCGGTGATCAACCCTAATTGGCTGACCCATCCTACCGATCAAGCTGTCTTAATCGCAGGGTTCAAACGACTTCGACAGATGTTCCGTGCCAAGACGATACAGCCCGTCCTCGTAGGTGCCGAGGCTTTCCCCGGTGAGGATGTTCAGACCGACGCACAAATTCTCGAGATCATTAAACGATCCATGAGCACAGTGTTCCACGCATCGGCCACTTGCGCCATGGGCCTCGTCAACGATACAACCGCCGTTGTGGACTCTAAATCACGAGTGGTTGGGGTACAAGGCCTGAGAGTCGTTGATATCTCGGCGTTTCCGTTTCTCCCGCCGGGGCACCCAATGGCTACTGTCTGTAAGATAAATCCAACTCTGCTGATCCTCCTACAGTTGCCCGATGTCTCCGTAGTGAGGGTGACGGGGCTCTGACTCATACTGACCTCAAATGTAGATGCCTTGGCGGAAAAGATCGCCAACGACATGATTAATGGTTTGTAATCAGTCCTGAGCGCCAGAATCAGCGCTTCAAAGGAATACCAAAGTACCGGGCCTTATCGCTACTGGGGGATCAGGGCCGCTTGTACCTCAGTAGATTGAAACAGAAGTACCTTATTTAGGTAGGTTACTTACGATTTATTACCGTTTCATCTATGGAGACAATGACATCTATACCATTGGCTTGGTCCTTGTAAATTTGTCCGCTCGAGTCATGGTGTCATCCGCTCCTTCACCGGTCTAGAGACGCGGGATCCATCTTAGAAACATAAGGCTAGGAAAACCCCGAAAATAAAATCTCCGCGGACAATAATAATGCAAGAATCAGCGCGTTCTAGGTGCTACTACTTCTAAAGTACATATACGTACCCTTTATGGGAAGTTTGGCCCCTCCTTTACTATTTTGTTGATGATGATGATGATGATGATGATGATGATGATGATGATGATGACATTACGTTGTCCTAATGAGTGAATAAGGAAGGTATGTATCGTATTACGGCGCACTCTTCCTTGTTCGGGTAGGTAAGGTAGATAGACCCGCCAGAAATATCCCGAAATAAGGTAAATCTTCCGTAGATAAGGTAAGAATTAGCGTGTTCTAGTCAATCGGTGGTCAACAAAATTCCGCGGACGAAAAAGAAATGTGTCGTCTCATAATTGGGTATTTCAAATAATCTGTGCGCATGCAGCCCTTATGGGACATTTGGCCCCGCTTTTGCCATATTGCTGCATAAATGTACTTATGTAGAATATTGTTCGGAGCCCTAGTAGGGCACCTGATTGGAGGTAGGTACAGCTCCGTCGGCCAAGAGAGGGTGTCCCCAATTTCCTGACACATTTCTCGTCTCACCTGTGCTGGCCCAAATATTATCTTCACTGGACACGACGGGAATAGACAGTAGTATCCTGTGCTGGGCTTCCGCAGTCATCTCTTGTTGCTGCGTGCTGATCACAACTCGAAGCCTATTGGTTCTGTCAAGATAAGCCATGTTTGAGTGCCCCTTCGCCATGCTCCAACAGTTTCTGCAACTTCAGGTGAAGGATGGGCCCCAAATGCAACGCAATTACCCAGTCAGCCCCGAGCAAGCTTTGGTCAAGCGCGAGGGCCCTCGTTGTCAGAGAAAGCATTTCGAAGCCAAAGGCACCACTTCCGACTTATAGTATCTTACAAGATACTCGTGTTCATAAAAAAAAAAAAGAAAAACCTTCTGCACTGAAGTTGAAAATGGCGACTCAAACTCAGCCAACTGTCGACCTTAGCGAGGACCGTAGCGCCTACATAATTGCATCCGTGACTACGGTCCTCGTACTTGCGATCATTTCAACCGGTTTACGCCTTGTGGCTAGACGTATCCAGAAGATAGAGTACGGTGCCTCAGACTATGTTGTCGTTGTTGCCCTGCTTTGGGGTATCTGCATAGGTGCTACAATACTCACTGGTCTGTTTCGTTCAGAACCCTTTTTACTTTTTAAGCGCGGCTTAACACCATCAAGGAACTCACTATGGATTCGGACGACATGTGCAAACTGTGAGCACACACGACCTGGAGATATTCCTCAAGGCGAGTAATACTGGCTGTAAAATTGCGTGGCTAATAGAATATAGCTCTTCTTCGCGGCCGAGATCTTCTACGTCCTTACTATCGCCTTCGCCAAGTTCTCCATTCTCCTGCTCTACTGCTCTCTCTTCCCTGGTAAGAGCTTTTCGTTGTACGCCAAACTTATCGCCGCCGTCGTCTTGTCTTGGGCAACAGCCTGCATCTTCGGAGTTATATTTAGCTGCGTGCCAGTGCAAGGCTACTGGGACTTGGAAGTGAAGATGCATTCCACTTGCATCAATTCAACTAAATTCTTTATCGGCAACGCTATTCCTAACATGTTCACCGACGCGGCTATATTGCTTCTGCCGATGCGCAAGATCTGGGAGTTACATATGTCTGCGAAACGCAAGGTTGTTGTTTCCGGCATGTTCCTTATGGGTGGCTTGTTAGCATACTCCCTCAACATTGGCTCTCCTCGCTGACCGCTTTCAGTGTGATTGTGGCGAGTGTCCTTCGCCTCGCATTACTGTTCAACGAGAACCTCGCGGATCCGACGTGTAAAGTTCATCGCCAAAGTGATTCCCGTCTCATCTCTGACAATGAATGCAGATGGACTAGTCAATGCCTTTACGTGGTCAAATATCGAGGTGGACGTCGCCGTGCTCAGTGCGAGTTTGCCTACCCTAGGTCCAATCTTCCAAAAAATATGGCCGTCCATCCGTACGATAGTATATGGTCGAACAGCAGATAAAAGCTCAGGGAGATTAGATAGATCTGATGAGGCCTTTGCCATACCCAATATGATGGACCGTTCGGCAAGAAAGAACTTTCAGTCGCTCGATGATGGGAATTGCTACCCCATGACGTCCGTTACGGCTCAGGGAGACCTGGAGCAAGGAGAAGAGTATTTGGACGGTATCCAAGTCAAGCGTGAGGTGGAAAACAATTTCGAAGATGTGTAGAGTAGGTAGCTTAGAGATACGATGTCAGTACATAGGAAAAGGGGCGGATACAAACTCTCGAGAAGGTAACAGTCAAACGAGGTACAAAGAGGCATACGCCCCCTCGCCGTGTCTCTGATGAAAATTCTCTCAGACCCCTTGGCGACCTACAGGAGAGTGGCGTCGATCTACTCTAAAGTGGTGCGTGGCACTGAGGGGTGTACAAGGCAAAGAATACCTTACATAAGCAGACGTCTAATATGTCTTTCTCGCTGCGTGACTACCTCTTTCTTCTAAATCAATAAATATATACGTAAATCAATCCATCAATTCGAAATCACCGCAACACGTTCATCCGTCGTACAGTTTTACACCATGGCATCTCTTTCGGCGACCAATCTCGCTGCCATCATCCCTTCCAAAAACGGCCGCCTTACCATCTCCACCCGCAGCATCCCCAACCCTGGTCCAGGCGAGCTCCTTGTGCGTAACCACGCCATTGCCGGTAACCCTGTCGACTGGAAGATCCAAGACTACGCCATCTTCGTCTCCACTTATCCCAACGTCCTCGGTTCTGACGTCGCAGGCACCGTCGTTGCTGTTGGCCATTCAGTCACGCACTTCGCCCCTGGAGACCGTGTCATCGGCTTCTCAGCAGTAATCTATAATGACAACGCCGATCACGGCGCTTGGCAGACTTACACGCTGCTCCGTGAAATCGGCGCCTCCAAGCTTCCTGCCAGCATGACCTTTGAGCAAGGCTGCATCTTCCCCATGGCCATGGCCACCGCTGCGATCGCTCTTTTCGTCATCCTGGGCATCCCGCAGGCCCTTGCCCAGGGGGAAGCGGCAGAGAAGCCCAGCTCGGCGCTGCTGGTCTGGGGCGCGGCGTCGTCTGTCGGGGCCTCGGCGGTGCAGATAGCACAGAGTATGGGGTTGACCGTCTTCGCGACGGCGAGCCCGCAACACCACGACTGGCTGAAGCAGCTCGGCGTAGCGGAGGTGTTGGATTACCATGACAAAGACATCGTAGAGAAGCTCGTGGAGGTGGCCAAAGCTCGGGGCACGAGTATCGACCTTGCGTTTGATCCGATCAGTGAAGGCGCGACATTCGATCAGGTACCAGCGACAGTAGCGGCCGCGGGCCGCAAGGGCAAAGGGAAGGTGGCGACTGTGTTGTGGTGGCCTGAGGGAAAGGAGAAGCCGGAGGACGTACAAGTGGATTTGACAGTGGCGATGCGCCATGGCACTGATCAAGAGAAGCTCGGGCGATGGTTCTTCAACGAGTGGTTGGAAAAGGCAATGAGGGATGGGACGGTGGTTCCGGTGCCGCGGATTGAGATTGTAGATGGCGGGGTGGAGGCCGCACAGAAGGTGTTTGATATGCTGAAGAAGGGGGTGAGTGGGAAGAAATTAGTGGTGCAGGTGCGCTGAGATCAGCCGCAAGTACTCTTATTCACCGGGAAGTGTGAGGTTTTTACGCATCGTTTAACCATTCTTTCAGTCTGTCTGACCTTTCCATCACGCTACTTGTGCGCTATTCTTGGGTACCTACCTAACCTATAATACTTCAAGCCCCATACATGATACTTACATCTAATTATCTTACTTTATCCCTAAGATGAACAAAAGCTGTCTGGTTATCCGATGCTAATTCGTACGAAGTAAATTCAATATGCTTTATGCTATTTATAAACTTGTTATTATAGTCTTGTTAGAGAAGTGCTCTGGAAGCAGAGCCTGGAAGGTGCTTGCTTATGCTGAGGAATGCGTTTACCAAGTACGTATCGCGGAGCAGAGTTCTAGAGTAGTGCACGTAGTTTCTCTCCTTTTCCTTATTACCCTCTACCAATCCATGGGATAGCATCCGTGTAAGTGACCGTGATGATTCCTTTGACTATGAATTCAAGTTCAATCATCATTATCATTCTTGGTAAAGTCCGAACTTCGTACTACCAGCTGCCCTGCGCTCCAATGTACTCAATCATTCTAGTGGCAGACTGTCAACGTGCCACTCCGACAATGGACTCCCACAATGGATTCCTCGCGATCACGACAACTACTCACGGGCCGGACTTCACAATCTGCCTCCTTCACGATGCCCCAAGTCTCAACCGCCGCAAGGTCTACGAGACAGGTCACCAACTTATGGTCCACTTTTAATATATCCTGCCCTATACAGTGTGCGTATACTTGGTCTCTCCCCAGATGACGAAACCTCATTGGTATACTAGGTAGAGACCATGGAGAGTGAGGTCCTTGCGAGATCGCCACCTCTCTTCTCCACATGATACCTCACGATCGAACTATACCCTAGCTCGTTGGAATGATCTCGAGATCTCTCCATATTGTTCTTTCCTATAGGATTTCGCGATGGCAAAGACCCTCAGGGGCACAAGCGTGGTTCGGCTACCCCTGTTGAAGGCCCGGAGTAGTAAAAGGATGCGGCGCGTTCTCGCTATAATTAGCCCTTGTACGGTCCTCGGTAGTCCGATGGTTCACTTACGGGCATTTAAAGACAAAAAGCTTGTGAGCTACTGGCCGTTAGAGCAGAATGCTACCAAAGGTGCTTCATCAAGAAGAAGAGGGGGAGCCCTTCTAACGGCTCTGCCGGAGAAGTAATGCTTCCCTCTAGCCATGTTCATTCACGGCATGGGTGACTTGAGGACAGCACATAGCAGTGTTTTGCGGAGAAACTGCCAGCCATGGATTTTTCATCTGCGCCGTGCAGCACAGAGATGGTAGTGGAGCAAACATCATCATCACTCATCCACTATGCGCCACGGTTCAGTCGTAGGTCCGTACCCACGTGAAGCCTTTGATATGCCCTACGCCAGCAAACCCCCAATTATGGCTGCAACGCCATTAAAGCTGAAACAGGCCCCAGTTCGAGTCCCTTGCTCTTATTTCGTGCACCAATGCGAGGTAAAAAGGGCGACACCGGGTGTCACGGCGGCTTCGAAAGCACCGAGCAAGAGTCGAATGACAGCGACGCCGTCATAGGATGGTACCATCGAGATGCAAGCCAAGGTCGTGCCCTAGAGAAAAATGTTAGTTGAGAAGTATTCGGCAAATTTGAAGCGCTTAGCATGCGGCTGCTATGATTCTCCCATGCAAGATACTTCGAGAGGTTTATCAACAAGGAAGCTGTATTTGTAAAGGTGGGAGACTGGCCAAAGTGGAAACTGCTACCTGGCCACTCGTGATTGTCTCCCTGCAATCCAAGATTATACTTGAGTCCTAATCACGCTGGTGTGTGAAAGCGTTATTCCCCTGATTGGAAATCAGCGAACATTGTGTCACTGGTCAAAGTGCTCGAATGGACCCCATGATGGACTAAGTATCAAGGTAGTTGGGACCATATACAAGACACAGTTACTGTTGGAAGAAGGTTTAGCTGAGCCCCAGTGCCGGGACATTAACGAAGCGAGAGCGCACCGGCATCAGGCTCCAATCAATCGTTTCGAGCAGTATCCTATCTGAGCTCGGCAATGTTCTCGATAAAAGTGAGTGATGTAAAGGCGAGGGCGAGGCAAGATAAGAAGGGGTGAGACAAGGGAAGAGGAGGTAGGGTAAGGGAAGGCAAGGCAAGGTAAGGCAAGGCAATTCAAGAGGGTGGTCGGACTGATGAGAGTGTGTAATGTGGGTTAAGGATGTTGAGATGTAGCTTGTTAGTGCTGTTGTTGGCAGCTGGCAGCTGGCGAAAATTGCTCGCCACGGTAGGACTAGGGATCAGTGATTTCGTACATTGCATAATCGCATTTATTCGTTTCAGTGTATTCAGGCATGGATTCGAGGCACGGATTCGAAACAACATGGTTCATGGGTCCGGTGCACAGGTATAGCTATAGGTATGGTCCGCGATATGGCGAATGAAGCACTGACTGTGACTCATCTACAAAATCGACTCTGGCCATTTGGCCTATCTGGATCTAGATCTGTGCACCTCGAGGGCCACTCTCTCATCCGTGGTCATCTCGCCCTCCGCCTTCCTGATCCGAACGAATCCCATCATGGTGACCAGAGCCAACGCCGAGCAAGCGAACTGGTACCAGAACACTGATTGGTAGCTCCGCTTCAAACCCACGTCCACCGTCGCCGTCTGAATCACATCCGCGACCGCGAGGAGGAACGCAATACCCAGGAATAAAAGGCTGTTGATCAGTGCTCCTGCAAGGCCCTGCCGGGTTTTGGAAAGACTGGTTGTGATGAAGATGTTGGCAACGTTGTAGATGATGTCGATCCCCATCGTGGCGCAGATCATGGCGGGAAACACGAATGCCCAGTAGTTGGCACCTTCCGGTGCCAGGGCGAAGAGTAGAGAGTTTCCAACCCATGCGCCTCCGCCAATCAGCATCAGCACCGTGCCAGGGAGTAGATGTAGAATGTAACCTCCAACAATGGAAATCATACAGCCTCCAGCACACATCGGAACGTACCATGCTGCCACCTGCAAAGGGGAAGCTCCCATGATGTTTTGCATGTAGAGAGTGGCATAAAGAAGGAAGATCCCAAGTACACCGTCTGAGAAGAATAGAGCCACGCATAAAGCTGGAAGATATGGAACTTTGAAAAGGTCAAAAGGTAAGAGTGGATTTGTAGCCACCCATCCTTCAATGTATAAAGAGATGCCAAGGAGTAAGATACCCATAATAAGCGTGACATAGATGTATGGCGTCTTCCACCCATCTGGCGCATGAGAAGCGTCAGTAATAGCGAATATTACCAATATCAAGCCTGACACAATCACAATGGAGCCAAGCCAGTCCATTTGGATACCCATAGCCTTTCGCTCTTCGTAATCGTTTGGTATTGAAAAAATTGCTGCCACAATGGTAGTGGAGACTATCATGGCTCCTATCCAAAAGTACCATCCGAATTGAAGGAAACTGCCCGTCACGCCAGCGATGAAAATTCCGATAAAAAATCCCAGGGGAGCGGCGGCACCATAGACACTGAAGACTAGGTTTTTTCTTGGTCCAGGTCTGTACGTGCTTCCGATCAACATAACACCAGACGGAAGAAAAGCTGCAGGGCCCAGGCCTTGGAGCGCTCGACAGAAATCTAGCATCAACTTATTTTGAGAGAAGCCTCCAACGATAGACCATATCGTGAACCAGACCAAACCAGTGATGAAGACTGCGTATCCACCGTACATATCTGCCAGACGGCCGAAGGGGAGTAGAAACGCAGCAGAGACTAAGGCGAAGGCACTCGCAGGCCAGACAGCAGAAGCTTGCGGTATTGCGAGGTCCTTGATCAAGGTTGGTAGGATGACATTGAAGCCAGAAACGAAGTATTCCTACAACAAATTCAGATCAGTGATCTGGATTGAAAGGTGTAGTCGCTAGGTGACGCACTGTCATGAACTGCGAGGCTATGACAGAATAGCAGAAGGCAAGCTCAGCTCCAAAGGACTTGAATTTTGCAGGCCTTTCCCTTCCCAGACGATCAAAGTGTGCTTGGTCTGATTCCTGGGCCTCTTCGTCTCCTGGTGCTGCGGTTTCTGCAGGTTTATTTCGTGGTAAGCCTTGCAATGGCTCCTCGAGCTGTACATTTGATTCTTCATCCTTCACACTCTCTTCGGATCTGCCGTGCTTTGCAAACTGATCTGTGCTTGTCTTCAACCTAGACTCACTGGTATCCTTTTCCTGCTCGACACGTAGGTTTCTGTGTATCTGATCTGCATCGTTCAACTGCTCGCATTCTTTATGCCCGAAGTCAAACATGTCACAATTTTCAGACCCTCTTCAGAGACCAGCCTGGAGAAGCAGCATGGGCCACCAGTCTTTTCCGCCGGGGTTAAGAGGTGTGAGCGCTCGAGAAGAACAGGCCAAGCGCAAGAGGAATTGGTAATGCATCGAGGGAAAGCCATGACTACCTTATATATTCTCGATAATAATTATATTTTTTTACTAGTATATATGATATAATTATTATATAGCCAAAATGACTAATTCGAAGTTTCGAGGTCGTCATACAAAGATATAGACTTTTCCTGGCCTGAAGCCATTGAAATTGTTAGGAAATTTATGACTCGCTTGACAAATCGCTCGACAGAAAGGGTTTAGTTAAGTAAACGGCGCACGGGAACTAAATTAAGAGTTCTGTCTGGCTTCAAAGTGGGCCACACCAGTGCACCACCTCGAATCTTTTCCAATCCAAGCGTTCCGCAACAGACTTCTCGTATTCCAAATACCTTTGTTACTACAGCCTCCGGATTCGACGACGAGCATTGACTCTTCGCTCGCATCGCTAGCAACTTCTCGCTCCTAGCTCTAGACATCTCACTTATTAGTAGTAAGAATCGCGGTCAAGATAGACCGCTCTGAGGCGAGATACTAGCTATAGCCTTTCGAGATGCTATTCACTATCTGGTGGAGCGTTCTTGCTCCCAACTTTTAGAGTACCATGCCCATGAGAAAAATACTACAGAAACTGCGCTGCCGAAATAGCATTTTCCTCACCCTTGTCAGTGCCTAAGAATTCCGGGTTCCCCGAGACGAAGCGTAAAGAGGAGCCTAGAGTTCTCTAATCATGCTACCTTTCACAACACCGTTGATGATAGGTGCACGTAGAATCTGATCCATGAGATCATTGTTTTCTTCGGACCTGCTTGCTGTTGGATAGCTTGGCGTGGGCTATTCGATTGAGGCGGTGGCGTATCGGCACTTTGAGACCCACAAGCACAGCGACTTTAGCGGGTTGTTGAAAGGGAGGGATTGGGGCATTTCGAGGCGTCCAGAGTGAGCACACCCTAGGCCTTCGATCCGACCATTTCGTGCTGACAAAGTGCTGCTTCAGCGATGCTCTAGCTCACATGGCCTTCTCTCAATTACTATGGGACACGCCAGCTTTCTCCCCACTGGCATTACTCGGCGGACTTGCGAACAACGAATTCCTACGGTATATGGGTCGGGATAAGGGAAATGGGTCGAGCCTGAGAAACGTTGGGAACGATAGTTCATAAGGAGAAGATGCAGGGCATAAGGAAGGCCGCCGAGGAGAAGACCAGCTTCTAGCCTGCCCCAGCAGAAGTGAGGGACCCAGGATTATAGTCATACGTTGGGTTGGGAGCAATGGCAGTCATGATGGAGGGGGCTTCTCGGCGACAATACAGTATCCTGCCTCTGTCAACTTGTGCTATTGGGTGCATGACTGTTTCACTTTCACAACTTGACATTGTCAAAAATATCTACCACAAGCCTATGGCAAGCATCCTTTCCTTCTGTATCTGGCAAATGCCCACACTTTCAATCAGAGATTGTCCTCCTTCTAGCTCTCCTTTCCAGACCCCTTCCGCAATGAAGGCTCCAATCGATCCATATGCTGTGATCTATCTCGCTTGACTTCCCTCCTCACAGCCCTAGCCACCACCAGGCATCCAATTGATCAGCCATTCCTGAAAGTCCACCCTTGGCGATACGCAATGTCTAATCTCACTATGTTCGGCGCAACTTTCTCAACATAAGACAAGTTGTCGGCCTTATCGTAGCTGAGGTGGTCCATAGCGGAAAAGGCGGCGCATTCAGGCGCCCGATCGATGCTAAAAGCATCTAATACTCGTTCCTCAGAGCTAATACTTGGTCTTCAGGTGACCGGTGGCCTGGTGTTTTGGGGGGATTTCTTGTGGGGTGGACGGAAGAGCGCTTTTGACCATGACACTGTCATCTGTCAATTTTGTACTGGCATAAGGGGGAGGAGAGCAGAGACTTACAATTCAAGGTCAAAGTGTGTAAAGACTGTTCTTTGAAGAGCAAGCTGGTCCATGAAGGTCAAGGGCTCGAGGAATCTGTAGGCGCCTTTGAGGACGCGATGAGGTTGGAGCGACATTTGCACAAACGGGCCGTTAAATGCCGGAGCTGTGCTGTTGACATGACTAAGTGCAAACGCACTGTCCACCAATGATACTCTTAGAGCGCGGAGGTACCGAGACACGAAGCTCCCGAAGGGGGCATGTTTCAGTTCACTGCCACAACTCTCTTTGACCGAAGCGAAACGCTCAGGTTCTCACCGAGGTTCTGATTCTTGGTAACTTCAATGTAATAACAGATGCTCGAATCAAGTTGACGGTTGCCTGCTTCACCCATTCGATGTCGCTGCGCAAATGCGGGAACGAGAGACGATGTTTAGAAAATGGAGCTGAAACAAGCTTTTTAGGGCCCCAATTGGGCCTGTTCGATGCCTAAGATCGTGGCTTAGCCCCCGTCGTTCGCTTATATTCCGAGCGGTCTCGCCCCAAACTAGCCGCCGGTGGGGTTTTAGGAGTATGTAGTTGACCCGGTCTGTTATTTTTAGCGTAGTCGGACTATTTATAATTTCGGTTAAGTAGGCTAATTTTTTATTAAGATTAATTAATACTAGCTTTAAAATAAAGTTTTACTAATAGATTATACTAGTAAAATATATTAGTAGATAGACTTTTAGATTATTTTAAACTAATTTTATCTTTCTTTTTTATAATAATCTCTATAGCTCGTTAGTAGTAGTATACTCGCTCCTATATACCTTCCCCTCTAGACTATAAGAAGTACGTATAATCTAAATTTAATCTAGGAGAAGATTAGTCTAGAAGAGGAAATAATTTACTTATTAGAGTATACTAATATACTTTACGGGAGAAAAAAGAAAAATCCGGGAAATAATAGAACTAAACCCCGAACCTTTTTTATATTACTAAGGTTTTGCACTAGAAGTCCTAAAGTAAGCTCTAAATCTTACCTTAGAAGGCGACCCTAGAATTACGTGTAGAGCGTTATCCGTAGAGGCTTAGTAGTTCTAGGACTATATTATTTCACGCCTTAGCCTCGAAATACCTAGACCTACCTTCTTCTACTTTACTAATTCTCTTTGGGCTCCGTTAGAGACGAACGTGCTCGCGGTTCCGTGGATCCTATAATGTCTTTTACTAAAAGGATTATAATAGATAGTATCTCTAAGAGCTTCTTTAGTTATAGATATTTATTATAGAGTTAAGGTATCTTACATTAGCTATCTTATCGTTAAACGCTAGGAGCGATACTCGAATTTTAGTACTTTAAGATAGCTAACCTAATATAAAGTTATAATAATACTTTAGAGTATCTCTAATCTCGTATAGATTTTAAACGTACTAAAATTACGAGTATTAACGCGCCGGTATTTTTAGTATTAAGAGTCTAGTACTCGTTATTAGCTCGTCGTTAAGATAAAGTAAATAGTTTTATACCCTAAGAACTATAGCTAATTAAACTTATTACTACTTTATATTTCGTAGAAGTTAAAGGGGTAGAAATAGACGGACGATAATAATATATCGCCTCTAATTTTAGTAAGAGATACGCGTATAGCTCTATATTTATAGGCGTATAGTCCCTTAAATCCGATTAGTATACTTAGAAACTATTAGGATCGATACGGACTCGAAATATAACGTAGATATAGTAGTAATAAGATATTAAATCTAAGGAGAGAATATCTAAGATATAAGAAGTTCGTCTTAAGTAGAGATCTCTTTAGACTAGCGCTAATACTAGCCTAGCGCTAAGCTAGCGCTAAGATATATTATATATTCTAATATTACTCCCCCCCCTAAAAAAGACTTATTCTAAGTCTTTATTAAAAATTTAAACTTAGGGTAATAGAAGTAAAAAAACTAAAATCCGGGTAACTATTATAAAAATTAATATCCGGGTAGCTAATGTAAATCGCGAGATCTAGATAGTTAAAATAAAATTTAAACTCCGGGTAGTAACTATAATAGCGAATACTAGGTAATTAAGATAAAAAAATCGAATTTATCTTTTTTCGATAAAAAAATCGGATTTAAAGTTATACAAATTTTAAAGTTAGCGGGTCGAAAAACCTTAATATAATTAGCGCGAAATCCGGGTAGTCTAGATAAAACTCGAATATAGGGTAATTAAGATAAATCTATAGATTTCTATAATAATCGATTTTTTTAAAAATAGTTAAATTATACTACGATACTCGTTTCCGCCTTAGATTTACTATATAAATATATTATATTTTATAAAAAAGCGGTATTTTAAAAATTTTTTATATAATATATCGAGTATATACTAAATTTTAACTAAAATAAGGTTAGTAGATATATATAGAGGTAATATTTTAATTAGTAAATATTCTTCTAGTTATATATATACTTTTATAAGGCCCGGTTCGGGCCGAACTATTACTATAATTAATTACTCTAGTAGGTATATATACGACCGGGTAGATAGAAGCCTAGAGATATTAAGATTAATAGAGTATATATAATTAAACTCTAGTAGTTATATAGACGCTCGCTTCGGCGGGTAATAAGATTAACTAGTATTAATTTAGGGGGGTTTACCGCTCTAGCTAGGGACTTCTTTAGAGTACTATTAGCTATAGTAGTAGAGGTATTCTTACGACCTCGATTAATTATATTAGTAGAGGTATAGATAGTCTAGTTTAGATTTCTAGATATTTTAGAATACTTTTTAAAGAAATTCTAATAGTCTATTAAATATAATTAGGTTAGATAGGAGGATAATTTAGCTAGAAAGTAAATTATTTAGATATAGAGTAAATAATAAAGAGTAGAAAATTATATCTAGATAGCTTATACTCGCAAGAAGGTCTAGGCGATATAATATATTAATTTAAGTAAAGATCTTAAATAGATCTAATTATTTAAGATTAAGATCTTTATAAGGGCGTATTATCTTAATATTCTTAATAGATAGTATAACTAGATCACCTTTTTTAAATAAAGACTCTTAATAATATTTATTAATTTAGAGCTCTATTTTAGTTTAGCTAGTAGTAATTATTAATTTACTAAAATTAGTAATTTTTTCTATTCTAGTAATAATATTCTTAGCGGTTTTAGCCTATAGACGTTTACGAGTAGATTCGTAATTCGTCGCGTTAAATAAAAAACTTATATAGGGATAAAAGTCTTTATTTATATAAAATAATATTATATTAATAACTATACTAAAATTACTATTATTACTAAATTTAACTATTAGAATCTATTTAGCCTAGTCGTTTTATATATAATTATAATATATATATAGATTTTTTTTAATCTTTTAATTAGCTCTTTTAAACTAATTATTAATCTTAGAATAGTAAGTTATTAATAGGCTAGATTAGATTCCTAAGCGCTTATATATAGCTTTCTAAATAATAGATATAAACTAGAGTCTATAATTAAAAATAACTAATAGCGGAAGTCTATATAAATAGAAAATATTCTATATTAATATCTAAACTATTTTCTTAATAGAGGTACCGCTATTATCTAAATAGTAAGAAATATAGTATCGTTCCTTAATAAGATAATTAATTAGTATATAAATAATATTAAAGCCTTCTAATAGAGGGAGCTTTATAATAAAATCTATTATTATATTCTATTATCTTTTTTATAGGATTAGTAAGGGTTAGAGAAGATCGCGCTTTTTTTAATATATTATTTTATTATAGTAGTAACGCGCGTAGTTCTATATAAACTATTTAATTATTATAATATAATCGGGCTAGTAATAGTATTATTAGAGTAGTTTAATTATATACTATTATTTTAAATAGTTAGTTAAATACTAGTTATAGATTTTCTTAAAGAGATCTATTTATAATTCTTCTAATATCTAGAGGAGGCCGGTTTTATAGAGGACCCTATTAACAATTTAATAATCTTTTAAATTAATTTTATATAAAATTAACTTATTTATAACTATAGTATTATAATACTTTATATAAACGGGGTCTATTTTATTTACTATTATAATTTTCTTGAATATAAAGTCTCCCTTAGAGGCGTAGCTAATATTAACGTAGTTAGATATTAATAGGATTTATTATTATTACTCGAGTTATAAATTAATCTTATTAGTTAATATTAAGCTAGATATATATATTAAGATATTAGCTTTCTCGTTATACTTACTAAATTAGAAAACGATCTAAAAGTTAAACTCGAATAAGGTATCTAAGTATTATACTTAATAACGACTTAGATCTTTTATAGTTATAAAGGTTATTAAGGCTTAGATTAGATTAAAATTTATACTCGTATCTATCTAACTATATAAAAGATAATTATGGAAATCTCTATAGTAATAGTATAAAAAAAACCTTCGTAGTATTACTACTATTAGAATAAAAAATCTTATTGTATTTCTACTTATCTTTATAGTTTTAAGTCTATATACTATTTTCGACTACTATCGCTTAGTACCCTTTACGCTTATACCCCTCTACTTTTTCTATATTAATACTAGCGCCCCTTAGGTTACTCCCCCCCTATATAATTAGTCTTTTATTAGGGAATACTAGTCTAGAAGGCCGGATTAGATTAACTATCTAGTTAATACCCTTACCCCTCTTAAGGTAGTTAATATTCTCTATAGATTACTCGTTTTTATAGATTTTAGAAGTACTAGTCTAAATTACCCTAGCCTCGAATAGAAGATAAGAATATATTTAGTATCCTATTTTAGCTAGCCGTATTTATAGCTAGCTATATAGATACCTAGAACTTTATAATAGAAGAGGAACTATACTAGTCCGATCTTCTCTATTCTTATTTAAATTAGGGCGGAGCTTTCGACTTTCGCGAGGTTATAGTAAAGTATTCTCCTCGATTTCTAGTCCTCCGGACCCTAAGCTAGTATCCTCTCGTTTTCGGGTATACGGTTATTAAGGCTTAATAATCTATAAAGATCTAAATAGGAAGCTTAATAAATTCTAGTTTAGAACGCTATTATTCGAAATATTTTATAATAGTAAGAAGTTCCTTATTATAGATATAATAATTATACTCTTACTATAGTATATAATTAGATATAAGATATTATTGTTATTAAATTAAAATAATATATTTCTACTAACGAAGTTAGAAGTATTAGTCTCTAGAATCGCTTACTTTTATAGATTAAAATATTATAATACTAAGGCGGAGGTTACTATAGCTTTTAATATCTTAAATATTTATAAATAAGCTTCTAACTATATAAAGGATTTATTCTTATATATAAAATTAGCGAGTAACTTTATAATCTTTAAAAAGTTATAGATAAAATAGTAATAGAAATTAATAAAGTCTATAAAAGCTTAACTTTCCTTAAAGTTAATAGATTATTTCTAATTAATTATAGTCTAAATCTTTAAGGGGTCTATTCGGAGTCCTTATTCTAAAATAATAATATTAAGAAATATAGTCTTTATAATATTAAATTCGTATTTCTTAATATTAATTTAAAGGCTAGTATTATAAAGTTTTTTAAAACTTTAATAATATACTCGTAATATTTCTTTTTTATCTTACTATAAATTAAGATATTATCTAGATACGCCTAGTAAAAGTTATCTAAAAACTTAAATAGTATATTATTAATATACTACTAGAATAAGGCGGGACTATTAGTTAGATTAAATAAAAATATATAGTACTTATAAATATTAAAGGTTATTATAAATATTATTAAGTCCTTACTATTAGGAGATATATAGAGCTTATTAAATATTAAGATAATATTAAGCTTTATTAAATATTTATAGTTTTAGAGCTTTCTAATAACTTTTTTAATTAGAGGTAGTAGATAGTAATTCCTTTTAATAAGCGCGTTTAGCTTTTAATAATTAATATAGAATTATAAATTACTATTCTTTTTTAATATAAATAGAATTAGTAAAGAGTATAGTATCTAGCTAAAAATAATAAAGCCTTTTAAGAGATTTTCTTTAAGATATTCTTTTATTTTTTAAAGCTTAAAGGCTAATATAGAGTAAAAATAACTCTTTAATAGCTTACTATCTAATAAGAGTTTAATCTTATAATTAGTTAATTAATAAGGAGGTAGCTTATCGACCTTAATCTAGTTAAAAATATTAACGAATTTATAATATTCTTTAAATAATTAGCGTAGAATATCTTCTTATATAATATTAACTAAATTAATATAAAGAACTTCTATTTAGGAATTAGTTTTATAGCTTAATTCTCTATTAATATTATATATAAATATAGTAAAGGTTTAAATATTATAATTATATATAAGAGTACTATATACTACGGCTCTAATATAGAGAAAGTTAATTATAGAATTATCTTTTTTAAAATATAAGAGTAATTTAGGGGCTTTTATAAAAAGCTTTAATATTAACCCTTAAGAAGACTTCTTATAAATAGGTATTATTAGAAATAATATCTAAACTCTAATATTATAAATTAAGATACTAGAAGGGAAGTTAATAGTATTATTTATTATATTAAGGGTTACTTTATACTTATTTATCTATAACTTACTAAGGATAGTATCTTATTTATAATTTATAATAAGTAGGGGGAAGGGATACTCGTAATAACCTCTAAGATTAAGAATAGATTATTAGGACTATAACTAGACTAATGTTAATAGTAATATGTAACGAGGATTTAATTAATAAGGAGATAAAATCTATATATAGATATAAGAAAGATATATAGATAGAGAGGTATTAAGGCGCTAAACCTAAATAGGAAAAAGATTATATATCTCCTTTAGCCCTATATTAGCCCTATAAGTAGTTATACTCGTAATATTACCCCCCCCCCTTAGAAGGTATATTTATATACCTTAAAAGATAATATCTATTATATATATAAAAATATACTATTCTAGGGCTTTCGATATAAAGCTATTTAGTTATAGATTAATAAAATAGTTAAAAAAAAAGTATTTAGATATAAAATAATAATTTAATATTTAATTTAGAAGCGAAGATAAAATTATTAAATAAAGGTCTTCTATTAATTAGATATTACTAAGTCGAATTAAGTCGAACCTAACTAGAAGGTAATTTTAATATAGATTATTATTAATAATAGTAATACTCTAGAGATAATACTAAGTAGTATTAAAAAGTATTTAGATATATATTAATAATAGAAATATATATAGTAGGCCTTATTTAATATAGGTATTAAGAAGTCTAGCCTTTAATAGATTCTTCTCTAGTTATAATTTATTAAAAAGGATTTATATAATTTAAATCTATAAAAGTAATCGGATAGCGTAATATTTAAAATATTATTAAATCGAAACTACTTTAGTAAGGCTAATATTAATAAAGGGCCTTTAAATATTATTTATAAAACTTCTAAATTATATTTTTAATATTATTAAATTTACTACTATCTATATAGTACTATTTATTATTTTTTAGAATATCCGTCTATTTAATCTTATATTATAAATAACTATAATAATAGTAGGAGCCTAATATATTATTTATATTCTACTTATTATTCTTTAGTAAGATTTTTAGCTTTAGTAAAGATCTTTACTATCTTAGAAAAGAATTATCGGGGTACTTCTAAAAATATTATAAATAGAATATATTATAAATTTATTATATGGATGGATGGATGGAATTCATACTCGTGTCTATCTAACTATGTGAAAGATAATTACGGGAAGCTCTGTAGCAATATTGTAGAGGAAACCTTTGCTTGCGCCAGGGTAAAAACCTCTACACGTTTCTTCTATTATGGTATCCTGCAAATATCGAGTTCTGTATACTACCTTCGACAACTTCTACGGATTATATATATACGCTAGGTTATAATACGCTTTAGTATCCTTTCTAAAAAAAGAAATAACTTAACTATTAGTAAGAATATAAGCCGTCCGAATGACGCCCGCGTCCCCGTAGGGTAGTTAGTATTCCTCGTAGAGTATTTATCTACGAGTTTAGTTACTAGCCCCTATTCTCAGCTTGTTCTAATCCGTAAGCGCCTATCGTCGAGGGAAAAGGCCGGCGTTTTAGCCCTATACCGGATCTGATAGGGAGAGATCCTGCTAGAGTAGGTAATGGCGAGGTTTAGATTAACTAAATACTACTGAATTCTGCGGTCCTTATCGGGTTGACTCTTAGGGGGCTACCGGTACGAAGAAATACGGGCCTTCGTATTCATATAACGCGCTAAGAGTCTTGGTATTCTACGCGTGAAAACTCTATACTGGGTGAGCGAGGTCCTGTAAGGTCTTTTTACTTCGGGTATAAGATACTGGTTCCTTCTGTAGTATTACTACCCGTAGGCATATAGAGGAGAACGCCTAGCGGTGAATATATCGCGCTGGCTCTGCGAGTAGGTAGGGTTATCGATGGGTACGCGTGTCTAGAGATAGAGAGAATATTCTACTAATATTACGCCTTGAACGGGCTCGTGGGAGGAAGTAGATATCTCGTATCCTATCGGTTATACCGGGACGGGGCTCGTCCCTACGTATCTAGGGTAACTAATCCTATTAGCTAATACGCCTTCTACCTAAGCCACCTAGTGCTCTCCGCGTAATATAGTATTTCTGTCACGCTTCGAGCGGGCTCGTGGGAGGAAGTGGATATCTCGTATCCTATCGGTCGTACCGGGACGGGGCTCGTCCCTGCGCGTCTAGGGTAACTAATCCTATTAGCTAATACGCCTTCTACCTAAGCTACCTAGTACTCTTTATATATTATAGTAGGAGGATCCTGCGCGTTTAGTCTCCGAGTATATAGTGGTATTTTATCGACTATAGTAATAGTATAACTACGTTTTAACTATACTATATATATATTAGGGACGTATCTTGTCTCTATTACCTTACTATTATTCTATACTATTTCCTCTACGCGTCGTACCCTAAGATTACTTGGCTCTACTATATATCGTGTACGACGGCGACCTTTATATCGCACACGACGGCAGCAGGTTCGTAGCCGGCAGTACGTATAGCTGGATCTCGTCGCCGGCCAATTAAGTAATATTAATAAATAAAATTTATTTTATTAGATTATATATAGATTTAAAAGCTATTTTTAATAGAATAAAAATAAATATTACTTTTTTTATATTTTTAGATTAATCCTTTTATAATAAGATTCTATTATAATTTTTTTATAGGATTCTTTATAAATTATTTAGCTTTACTATATACTTTTTAACTTTTTTAAAAGTAGTAAATTTAAATTATTAATTATTCTATAGAATTTAGAGCTAGATTATTATTTTATTATATAACTTCTTAATAAAAAGGTCTTTATTATATTTTAGATAAAAAGAGAGTCTTTTAAAATCTAAATAAAAATTAGTAAATTATATAATATTTATTTTTAATATTATAAATTATCTTTAATAATTCTATTTATAATCTAAGTTTTTAAATATAGTAGCGAATTTATCTATAATATTTTAGATAATAAAAAAAGGGTTATAAATATTAGTCTTTTAATAAGAGTAAATTTATTTTATCGCCTTTCCTTTAAAATATAAAAATATATAGAAGCTAAGGTAGAGAAGGAAGCTGATAGAAAAGATGAAGTACAACAACCAACATGAAGAGACGCCATTCACGATAGGTGGGGAACCAGGGAAGGAAGAGACACTGCTAGATACAGACGTAGAGGGAGACACTCCTTCGGAGGAAGAGAGGCATAACGACGCGGA
>BLJB01000371.1:0-96537 GCA_013423325.1 Usnea hakonensis | reverse complement strand
CCGTAATTATCTTTCACATAGTTAGATAGACACGAGTATGAATTCCAATCCAATCCAATCCAACTCGAAAGATCTATAATATAGAAAATAGTCTAAATTAAAAAGTAGTCTAGTATAATAAATATATAATATATTATATAAGTAATAGGGCCGAAAGTAGCGGGCTTTCTATTAAATCCGTTTAGATCTCTAGAGATATTAAGGGGGGTTAAGGGTAGATTCTTATTTCGCGTATAGATAATATTAATAAAACTCTTAAAAGAAGCTTTAATATTATATAATATTTTAATTATATAATCTATTTTATTATAATTTACCCCGTATACTAATATAAGAGTATTATCTAGATAAGGTTCTAGAATTAAAACTTTTAAGATATTAGATCTTAACTTTAAAAAAAATTATTTATTAATTAGTAATTTCTATATATAATAGTATATAGAAATTATACTTTTCTTAACTTATTTATAGTTATTAATATTAAAGATATAATTATAATTATTTTAACGCTAGTACGATTTACTAGTTTCTTCTTATAGTTCGTAGTATAATAGTCTAGTTTATTATAGTAGAGGTAGAGATTATTATCTTATTAATATTATTTTTTTATAGAGGATAGGGGCCCGCGGGGCTTAGAGTCTATTTTAGATAAATCTATTATTATATTTCTATTATTAGTAGAGATATAAATAGCCTAGTTATTAGTATATATATATACTACTAACGTAGTAGTATTTATATTCTAGCGATTCGCCTTAAAGCTCGATTTTATAAATTACTTCTAAAGCTAGTATTTTCTAATATCTTAATATTAATATTTTTCGACTAATTAGTTAAAAGAGAGCTAATAGATTCTAATATTAACTAAGTAGTTAGCGAGCTTCTAATAAAGATTATTCTATAGATAGAATTTTAATATTTCTTTATTAAAATCTATATTATCGATTTTAGCGATAAATAGCGAGAAATATTTAATAAATAACTTATTAATTTAATATAGATTTATAATATAATTGGATTGGATTTCATACTCGTGTCTATCTAACTATGTGAAAGATAATTACGGGAAGCTCTGTGGCAATGTTGTAGAGGAAACCTTTGCTTGCGCCAGGGTAAAAACCTCCACACGTTTCTTCTATTATGGTGTCCTGCAAATATCGAGTTCTATATACCACCTTCGACAACTTCCACGAATTGTATATGCACGCTAGGTCGCTATACGCTTTGGTATCCTTTCTGAGAAAAAAAATAACTTGACTGTTAGTAAGAATATAGGTAGGCCGAATGACGCCCGCGTCCCCGTAGGGTGGTTAGTATTCCTCGTAGAGTATTTATCTACGAGTTCGGTTACTGGCCCTTATTCCTAGCTTGTTCTGATCCGTGAGCGCCTGTTGCCGAGGAAAAAAGGCCGGCGTCTTAGCCCTATACCGAGTCTAGTAGGGAGAGACCCTGCTAGAGTAGGTAATAGTAATACGGTACGAATACAAAGTTTAGATTAATCGATTACTACTAAATTCTACGGTCCTTATCGAGTTAACTCTCGGAGGGCTACCGGTGCGAAGAAACACGGGCCTTCGTATTTATATAACGCGCCAAGAGTCTTGGTATTCCACGCGTGAAAACTCTGCACTGGGTGAGCGAGGTCCTATAAGGTCTTTTTACTTCGGGTATAGGATACCGGTTCCTTCTGTAGTATTACTACCCGTAGGCACGTAGAGGAGAACGCCCAGCGGTGAATATATCGCGCTGGCTCTACGAGTGGGTAGAGTTATCGATGGGTACGCGTGTCTAGAGATGGAGAGAGAATCGTATCTTTACTAATAGCCACGCTTCGAACGGGCTCGTGGGAGGAAGTGGATATCTCGTATCCTATCGGTCGTACCGGGACTAGGCTATTGTCCCTACGCATCTAGGGTAACCAATCCCATCAGCTGATACGCCTTCTACCTAAGCTACCTAGTGCTCTCCACGTGTTATTATAGGAAGGTTCTGCGCGTTCGGCGTCCGATTAAGTAGTATTATATCGACTTTACTAATAGTATAGCTATATTTCTAATTAAATACTTCACTTATAATAGGGACGTATCTTGTCTCTCTCGCTTTATCTTGCTATTTTCTATCCTATCTCCTTTACGCGTCGTACCCTAAGATTACTTGACTCTGCTATATACCGTATACGACGGCGACCTTCACATCGCACACGATGGCAGCAGGTTCGTAGCCGGCAGCGCGTACAGCTGGATCTCGTCGCCGGCCTTATAATATAATATTAAGCGATATTCTATTTATTTATATCTCTAAAGACTAATTATAGGGCGATAATAAACTACTCGATATTTTTAATATAAATCGGGCTATTCTTATTTATTTTTAAATAAATCTAGTCTACCGCCTTACTCTTTAGTTATTCGTATATATACCTTATCTAGAAAGTATCGAAAGGATATTAGTTAATATTATTTTTAAGTTTAAACTTAAATTTTATAAATTATTAACTTAAGGTCGTACGATTCTTTAAATATATAGGCGGATCTAAGACTCTTAGCGAACGTTTAATAGTATTAGGACTAACTAAGATAGCGCTCGTATTAAATAAGCGGGTAAGCTATCTATCTAAATTATTAATTTAAGTTTAGAAGCTATTAGTACTATTTTCTAATTCCTTCTATTAGCGTTCTAATTATTTAATAATATTAATCTCTAATTAGTTATACTTAGCCTTTAGATTACGAATAGCTTCGTCGTTACGATTAAAGGCTATTTCTAATATTTTCTAGAATTAGTCTAGATTCTTATTAATAGCTTTAATTAAGATCTAGTTATTATTTAGGCCTCTTAAAATAGCTAATATTATATTTTTAGAGATTAGTTCGAGTTAGTCTTAACTAGTCGACTAGAAGATACTATTAGGCGTTAACGTCGATCTAAAGAACTAAAAGAAATTATAAGATATAATAAAAAGATATAGTAATAATACTATAATATAAATAATATTTATAATATTAAGATTCGAACTAGAATCTACGAGCGTACGGCTTAATATTAATAATTTAATTTACTAACTATAATAAAGGCTAGTTATATAAGACGAATATAAAGAGGAAAGAAAGAGAAAGAGAGTTTACTCGAGAGATTTACCCTTTAAATACCCGTAATCCGTATACTAGTAATCGATATATATATTTAGAATAAGTAAATACGAATTTATATATTATATACTATATATATATTAAGAAACCGTAATAGCGCTAACTTTATTTTAGTGTCTCGCTTAATTTTTAGTATCTCGTTTAATTTTTTTTTTTTTTACTAATCGTCTAAATTCCCTAAGAATAGTAAATTTACTATACTAATCGTGCGTATTTCCTACTATTAGTAGGGTCGACTTACTAATCGTGCGGATTTCTTACGAATCGCGCGAATCGCGCGATTCGTAATTTAATATTTAGTAGAAACTTTTTAGATTTAGTAATAATATTAATTTACTTTATAGTATAACTATATAAGAACTAGATTATAGAGAACTAGAAGAAGGTAATTTAAAGTAATAAAATAAATATAATTATTATAGTTTTACTCTAATACCTCTTTCTTTATAATCTACGGAGAAGCGCTAAGCCTCTTTCGGTCTAGCGCCTTAGTACTACTTATAATAATTTCTTATAGTATAATTATACTATTACTTCTAAATAGCTAATATTCTAATTATATTATTACTATTAAATACTATTTTTCGGTTTCTAGTATACTCTCTAATAATAATCTTAAACTCTCGGCGGGGAAGAATTTAATAATAGCGTTAATTCTATAAGATTTATACTTAGGCTTATATACGATATTATTATATTAAGGCTATAGAGTTTATATTCTAGAGATACTTCTTATATAATAAGAAAGGGTTATACTATATTTAGAAGTTTAAAACTATAATCGAAAAGAGAGTATACTAGACTAATTTAGATCGAATAAATATTCTTTTTAAGCCGGAAACGAAGGAAGTATAAAAATTAGAAACTTATATATATTATATAGATCTTCGAAATATATTTAATAAAAAGCTCGAGTAGAAGTTTATTATTAAAATTATATTATTAAATCTAAAAAGTTTATTTTCGTAAGAATTTCGTCGAATACGTATAGAAAGGATAATTTAATATATTTAGTAGACTTTACCTATATTAAATTCTTTACGCGAAGTTAGTAAGTCCGCCTTACTATCTATAGGATTCGTAGAATCCGTAGAATCTATACGATTCGCAAAATTCGCAAAATTTAAATAATTTAAATAAAGTTCTTTTAAGATTTAGTTAATATAGTCTTTATATTATAAGATATATATAATAGACTTAGTAATACGAGTCTATAACGCGCGTATATAATTTTTAAAAAAAATTCGATTTAGACTATTTTTAAAATTATAGCGTTATTATTTATAGCGCTAGAGACTACCCGTTATTCTTACTAACTTTAATTTTAGCGCTAACTTTATTTTAGCGTCTCGCTTAATTTTTTTTTATTTTTTTTAGTAAGTTAGACTCTAATAAGAGTAAAGTTACTATACTAACCGTACGTATTTTCTACTATTAGTAGGGTCGACTTACTAATCGTATAGATTTTCTACTATTAGCAGGGTCGACTTACTAATCGTGCGGATTTTTTGCGAATCGCCCGAATCGCGCGATTCGTAATTTAATATTTAGTAGGAACTTTTTAGATTTAATAATATAATAAGATTACTATTTTAGGGAAGAAAGAGAGAATTATCTAATATTATTATTAAAAATAAATTCTAATCTCTAAGCTTCTTAAATTTATATAAGAGTATAAACTAGAATAATCTAATATTATAATAATAGAGGATAAGGTACTAATATATATATTAAGATTCTAAGAGTCGATCTTTATAGAAATAAATATTCTTTATTTACTTTAATATAAGAATTTTCTAGATCTTAATATAATTAAGTTATACTAGATCTAGATAAAGTATAAAACTATTAAAAAGAGTATATTAAGAACTCGAAAAGAAGCTAAAAAGATTTAAGTTTAATACTAAAAAGATTTATTCTAGAAAAGAATTTAGTTATAGATTAAATAAATATCGAGATATATTATAGAGATAATTTAGCTTCGGGGGGATAACGAGTACTATAAGGGCCGTAAAGAAGATAATATATAACTATATAATTCGATTAATAGAGCTAATAATTATATTCGTAGCTATATAAAGGGTAGTTAATTAATAAAGGATTTTAGGAGAAAATACTAAGAAATGCCAAGAAATTACTTGAGATGGGCTCGGCTATTTTTCCCCGAAAGTTTTAGAACTAGAATATTTTAAGAATCGACCTCTTTAGGGAGTGAAAGCGAAGGGCTTGCTCTTAGTAAAATGATCTGTACTTGTCGTTTTGGTCTCACTTTCTGTGATAATAGTACGTATGCAATATGATTAATCCCCGCAATACAAGTGTAATGCTAGCCACCGAGATGCTCTAGGAGGAAAGCGAACGAGTGAGGACATCTCTGGTCTTTCAGATCGATGCAGATCATCATAGCTCAGAATTAGGACGAAGTGACCGACAGGCAAGGAGAACGGTTTTCCCCTCTTCTCACAAAATCTGGCATGCTGCCGAAGAGCCTATATGAAAAACCTCGCATACCGATTAGTAGCTTATCAGGCCCATTGGACTTGTCGTGTATCCGCTTCCAATTCTCCGGCTGTATGTCCTGTTGTTGCAATTGGATAGCCGTCCTTTTCTACTATTGTTTCTTCCGTCTCCAAAGATTCATGGTTAGAGTTCTCTTCCCTCGTATAAGCCATGCCATTTTGTTGCTGTGGAGGTCTAGATAGCGGGACTTGTCGCGTTTTTGTGCGCTTTCGCATCCAGACTAGCAGGCTAGCCAATATGAGAGCGAGAATGCCAAGAGTCACTCCTATGCCTATGCATTCTTTGAGCGCGTTGCTTAAATCAGACTTAGTCTGTAGGTTGGCCAATTCGCCAGTGGCTGATGTTACTGATTCTACTACCGTAGTTGGTTTCCCTGATGACGAGAACGAGATCGCGGACGCTGAGGATGCAATCGAAGCTGATGCTGTAGAGGATGGTGATGTAGTTGATGTGGACGAGGCTAAGATAGAAGTTGGTGTTAAAGGCGATACCGGTGTCGGTGTCGGTGTCGGTGTCGGTGTAGACGAGTACGGGATGACTTCTGTGGTTGATGACGACCACGTGATAGGTGAGCGATCAGATCTACATTTATGTTCCAGATCAGAATACAGTCCTTGAAATGGTCCCCTGAAACGTGCCAAATCTTGCTACGGGGTGGAAAAGTTCTGAAAAAGACGGACTGCAGGCCAACGAAAAAATCCCCGCTATCTGACCGGTTACCAATGAGCGCCCCGGTTGATTCATTAAGGGTCAAGTGACAACCGAGGTTTTGTGCCGAACCGAGGGGAATTGAGTACGATCCATTGGGAAGAACAGGAGTGGGAGGCTGGAATGCTAGTTCACAATGATATACTTGGTCAATTATGGTACCGAAATTGAGCTGATAAGGCAATAAAAATAGTGAGTGCGGGAAATGGACTGACCGTTGAACCACGCGGCACCTTGTTCTTCCACTTGACAAACCATAGTAAGCACTGGCGCCACAAACATACTCGTCCATGCGGCATCGAGTGTGTCCTGGCTCTCGAATCTGAACAAAGAGCTTGCATGTTTGGGTGGATATAGCCAATTTGCCGTATCAGTAGAAGCCCGAGAATACTGGAAACAGGTGATCGCAAAGAATAGAAGCCAGCCGGCTACTTTTGGTAGCATCGGTAGGGCGTAGGCAAAGGGGATAGCCAAGGGTGGCTATTAGATCGATCCAGACGAAAAAGTATTGAGTGAGAAACGGAGAGACTTCCAAGGGAGAAATGATTGCGAGCATGCGCAATATCTACGAATGCTACAATGTGGAATTATCACGAAAGGCTGATACCAGTGAAAAGCAATCCTGTGGCCCAAAAGAGGCGAAGCGTCTCAATTCGATGCTGTGCAACGCCCATGCAGCGCCCGAAAATTGACGAGAGGGAATTGGGGAAGAGGTACTCTCAAATTGCCCCAAGACACAGTAGAGCGGAAAAAGCACAGCACTGATTCAAGAACCAGGTAGGAAGAAGAGGAATCGCACATCAAACCTATACCTGTGATTGAGAGCACAGCTTGTGCTTTGCCTTAAAGATGCGCATGGTTACCTAATGGTAGGATGGGATTTTTGTCGAGTAAGCAGCCCCTCCCACCTCGGGATATAGCTTGGTGGTGTGAAGGTGCCATGCTTACTCTCGCCGAGAAACCATACGCTGTACAGAAATATCTGTCCTCATCATGTTTTGCAATTTGAAACGATGCGCGGAAATTTGAAAATTTAGGGATTCAAAAAAAGCCACTCCGCTGCCATCCTATTTTTCTTTTTCCACGCACAGCTCACCACCAACTCTAAAAGCACCACCCATGTACAACATATGTCGTCAGAACCTCATCGAAGCACCTCGAACTAAATGTTATTATTGGGCAAGACACGGGTTAAATCTCCGTGGGAAGACTATTTCCGCAACATAAAATGGTTTCGCTTTTCTGCGCCGCGGTTCCCGGCCCGGTGAGCCGCTCCCAAGTTTAGTATCAAATCTCCTTCAAGTCCAGTTCATGAACCATCCTTTGCATTGACGTCTACTTGGCAATATTCTTTTTGATCCTTTGTTATACAGCTAATAACACCATCCACTTGGACAAGGCTATCGCTAATGGGAGCCGACTATCATAGTTTCCGAAAGTCCCCAAGTATCCCGCTGTCTGAGGCACACAGATTACCAATCCAGAGTGTGGTGTATGGGTACCACCCTTCATGAAACAGCCCGCCAATACGCGGAAGGAGGAAGAGCTTCCTCGGTGCCGGACGTCCCCACTTCCGTCCAATGATTGTGCCAACAGACGCTTAGGTCAGCCAAAATGGCAAGTACCATTCTCATACCTTTATATGACGATTATCACCTCTTCGACTTTATCTTCGTCCTGACCAAAATCATGACTATCAGACCTCGTGCAGCTGATTGAGATTGTTTAGCCACTCATTTTTTTTTTACCCCAGTAATGACGAGTTCTTGTTGCTATTGTACCTTTGCACACAGTGGTGGCTTCACAAGCCGTGTCCATCGTCGCTCAAGGCTCATTTCTGCCGTGAGATTGTCTGGAAAGATCAGTGCACGGCTTCTGACGTCACAATGCCCATCTTTGACCATCCCTTGTTCCAGACATACGCCACAATCCACCTTGGTAGAAGAAATTTCGGCTTTTGTCAATCGGCTGTCTCATGCACTGCGTATAGTATCACACATCACACGGCAACATGTTCTAATAGAAGAAGATTTATCCAGCTGTGCCCCGACATGGCTGACTCCTGCAGGAACCGTTTGTGTACCGTTTATGGAGAATAAAATGATGTCTGCATGCTTTCATGATCCTGCCAATCAGAAATTCATCACCTGGGAGGGTGAGGACACCAATCTATCTCCTCAATCTAGCCGATGTCTCTTGATGACACGGATAGAGTCACGGACAGCTTACCGAAATTAGATACCCGTAATAGAGTAAGACTATCTGTGTCAAAAAAGATAGTATGACTTCATGACTCGAGACATGAGATCCGACAAAGTTCCGGCCAACGAGGGACTCAGAGTCTATATAAGGGAGACCGATCATGTGCTTCCATCAAACCTCATCAACCGTCAAACCTCAAATCATCAGAAGCATTCACAAACTTCTACACAGTCATATAATACGGATATCAGCGTCCTCTTCAGACAAGTTCTTGTATTTCTACATAACCTCACAGCTAGCATCATGCTTTTTGCTTCGCTCTTCCTCGTAGGCCTCGCCGCAGCCTCTCCAGACCCAGGTGTCACGCAAAGCAGCTGGTCCGGTATGGGTATCGCAACCTTTAACGTCTACAGTCAACAGAAATCGCTGAACTGCGGTGGTACACTCAGTAGTCTTCGTGAGTAATTCGAGCTTCAACTCCTCTTGATCCCCACATACTCCCAGAGCAACCTCTAACAGCAAGGCTAGCGACTGGCATCTTCGGCGCCGCAGCATCCGATATCTCTCCCAACATCTCAGGAGGTCCCTGCAATGCCAGCGTAGGCGACGGGACGTGCAATGGGCAAGTCCCAAACAACTCGTCATACGAAGGACCTCATTGCGGAACAAGTAACTGCGGCTGGTGCTACAAGGTCACGAACGACGGTTCCGCGAAATGGGATAGCGTAGCTCAGGGTATCGGAAATAGCGTTGTCGTGCAGATTATCGATGCCTGTCCTCACAACAGCGCGATGAATTATTGCAAGACCGAACAGCCGTCTAACCAGACTTGCACTAGTGATAGCACCAATCAGCTGGATATCGATCAGAACGCTTATATGACTTTGACGGGGGAGGCTTATGTTGCTGTAAGTGGCTTTGGGTCTTTTGGAGGTGTGGAAGAGACGGCAAGGCTGACATTCGCTTCTGCTCAGGGCCAAACCCCCAACTTGAATATTATGATCGAGCCGGCTTCTTGCTAAGCAGCGCTCATCATCATGGTGATATCCCTAGGAGCTAGTGGGCTTCTTGTCAAGGAGGATTGTATGAGTAGCTGTGACTCTAAGCTTTTTTTACTTTGTCTTTCATTTGCTTAGCTGCGGTTTTGTCTCAAGTTAGGTTGAGAGCTTTTGCATGTGATTTGATCGCGGACCTGGAGTGTACTTTGTTTGCAATTTTTCCACTCCTTTGAATAGAACTCCATTACCGATGCCAGCAGGCATTCTACAAGTCAGTATAGCGTTTCTCAAACATCCCCCACCCCTCCGAACCCGTCCTGGCCATACTACCCTCATCTTCCACCCTCCCCTCCCCCCCCCCCAAAAAAAGCATCTCTACCCCCCCGACCCCCATCCCATCCCATCTCACTCCCTTCCTCTCAACCAACCAACCAACCCCCATCATACATATATACCATCAACTCTTCAAACCTGTCCGTCTCTCCTTCCCCCCTCGCCTTCACCCTCTCTCCAAATAACCTCTCTCACCGCGAACCGCGAGTCTTCACTCCTACACTATACTACACCATCTATCTAGATCTTAAAAATCTACGTTGGAGTATTAGTATAATGGCTACCTGTACTGCGTGCGTAGCTATCACCCCCTATACTCTTTCTTTTTGAATAAGATTTGTGGATTTATTTCATTTCAATGCCGCGGCTGCCTGCCTAACTAATCCCACCACTCCTGCTTATCACCAAACCACCCATCTCCCCTTCCCCTTCCCCCCCCCCACCCCACCCCCCCCCAAGCGCCTCTCTTTCTTTCTTTCTCTATCCTAAATTCCCTCTTCGTTCGTTCCTTCTTCCTCATCCCTCTTCCTTCGTTCTAGCTTACATTCGCTTACCTTACCTTTTCGTACCTTACCTTATCTTATCTTAGCTTACCTTAGCTTATCTTACCTTCCCTTCCCTTACCTTTTCGTATCTTATCTTATCTTACCTTACCTTACCTTAGCATACCTTACCTTACCTTACCTCACCTTACCTTACCTTACCTTAACTCAGCATACCTTATCTTACCTTATCTTAGCTTACCTTACCTTTACTTACCTTACCTTATCTTATCTTATCCCGACAGAGCGCATCACTTCACGCTCACGCTCATGACCCACACTCTCTGGTTTGGTTTCGGTAGGCCTGGATGGATGTGTGGAGCTGAGCTGCTAGGATAGGTTAGATTGTGTACCTAGGGAAGGGAGGGGAGGAAGGAGGGAGGGGAGGGAGGGAGGGAGGGGGGGTTGGGGGGGGTTGGGATGGGATGGGGGGGGGATGTGGGATGGATTTTGTGGCACATTGTGGAAAGTGGATAGAGGGAAGGGGGTTTAGGCGCTATAGGCGATGTGATGGATAAAATACGGGTGTGGTTTTTAGTGTAGTGGGGCGTGGTAGAGGGTAAGAATTTTAGTGTGTGTTGGAGATGAAGGGATGGTGGGGCTGTGGTTCTAGACTTAAGGTGGAGTGGGTTGAGGAGTGGAGTGGAGGTAGGGATTGGATTTGCTTTGGTTTGGGCAGATTGTTGTGGTGGTTAGTGTGAAGGGGAGGCTGGATCTGCATTTGGGATTTTCTTTTGGGGGGGAGAGGGGCGATGATTGAAATGAGATGAGATTTAGGTTAGGGTGCTGTGTGAGGTATGAGGTTAGATTTGTTGAGGTGGGTGAGAGGCTGGGATGTTTCTGGATTGTGTGGGAAATGGGAAAAGGTGAGGAATGGTGGAAGAGGGTGATGAGATTGTTAGACTCACATACTACGTAACGAACAGCCACAAGCAGTTCTTGAAAAAAAAGGCCGGGGTAAAAGTCCATAGAAAAATCAGACGAACATCACCCCTCAGAACCACGCATTCGCCGCATCCAACTACCTCCCACGTGTCTCCCACATCCTCCCCTCACCATCAACTCGCTGCGGCCCTGGTGAACGATCCCAAAGGATTACAAAGTATACTTCCTTATACTCAATATATTCCTGTACAATGAACAGCGCATTAACCACCTTGCCCCACGTGGCCCATGTCAACTGCGGCTGCGGCGAGAGCACAAGGTGCACGCTTTCAGAGGTTGTGCCGCTACTACTACTGTACAATAATGCGTGCGTCCCGACCGGGGTGTTGTCGAGGCCGAATATATGTTGCGCGTTACAGGTGCTCGCTGCCTGCTGGAGACAGTCGCGCGTTAGGCTTGGGGGGAAGTTGGCGTTTGCGTTGTAGAATTGGACGGTGATTGGGGTGCCGTAGATGTGGAAGTTGAAAAAGTTGTTGGGGAGGCTGGGGGGGTGAGTTTCTTGGCTTGGGTTCTTGAGGGTATGATGAACTTACTTGGTGGGTGGTAGGTTTGTTTTGGTGAAGGGGGCGGTGAGGTTTAGGAGTGTGGTGCTGAGTGGTTCTGGGGTTGTGATGGGGAGAGATTGTATTGGTGGGGGCGCTGCAAATGCTGTTGACCCCAGCGTGAGACATGTGATTAAGACACGTACTTTTAAACTCATCGTCGCTGTTCTTTTTGAGGTTGAAGTTTGAAGCTCGCGGGTGCGCGGCACAATAAATCTTTCTTCGCGGCTATCGATCGCTTCTTTTGCAGCCTCGAGGACAAAACTTTTGTCTTCTTCCGACATCAACCAAGCGCGCAAGTCTCAATGTCAGGCTAGTCTGGTTTGCCGATCGGGATGACAATTTCCGTAAGTCAGCATGAACAGCATGTCATTCTCCCGCAACAACTTTCCAGAAACGCTGAATGATACTAGCATGTCACTGATTCCATGTATCACAAAAGTTTTTTGTGTCGAAGGACACTTTGAGGATGCTATGATTGAGTATGGCAACATTGGTAGGCTTGCAAATTGGTTGAGAGTGCTATTGATTTGGTTGACTGCATGGTCGAGTTGAGCTCTTGGGGTGATATTGAGGAGGCATGCGAAACTTGTGAGGCTGTCGGTATGGTAGAAGCGTACGTAGGAAACGACGACTACTTGTCCATGAGCCATGGTGTTGGCTGCCGTGATTATCGTAGAGACATTGCCAAAGTTGTGCGCGAAAGGAGTGCCGCTCCCGGAAGTCGATTATGCGACGTTGTCAAGAGAACTCGAACCTTGCTCTTGCGGATGGAAGGAGGAATGGCTGGCTTGCCCGCGGTGGTATTTTCAAGACCTGCATCTTGGATGGAGCTGGGTCACCGAGATGGTTGGAAATTGGATGTTACATCTACAGAGGTAACCCCAGGCCCGGGGGGGGGGGGGGGGGGGTGTGGTGCCACNNGGGGGGGGGGGGGGGGGGGGGGGGGGGGGGGGGGGGGGGGGGTGGTTTGTGCACACACAGTGAAAGATTATATTCGTTGCCGACATTTCCACCGGCGTCCAATTAAGAAAAAAATGATCCATATATCTTGCGGCATGGGGCTCGCCGACAGGTCGGTAGATGGGGAGCCGTGGTTTGTGCCATTACAGAGAAAACTTTCTTGTTCCACAAATTTGTGGTCCACTGCTCTATGCATTATTCGTGAGGGCCGACTTGTTGTCACTGTTTCAGTGGATCGTCAAACATCCCCTAGGGTTTTGTAACTACCTTGGGCTCGTTGGGCTCGTCGAGACGTGAAAGGGAGCTTGAACTTCCTATGAGGTTTCTCTTCGGCAATAGGACGACGCTCATCTGGCTGACTCGGTGATCCAAGTAATCCAGGTGTCATCCCTCTGACTACGTCCATAGCTCTGTGGGCATGGACGACGGCTTCCACAATGATGTCTACCATATAGTACTTAGCTCCTCTATGTACCTGCTCCTCTATATTCACGCGCACTTTGTGCTTCTCCAGGAGTACGTCAGTTCCTGGTGCTTGTGGTTCGAATGATCTTTGAAGTTCTTCCAAACTTCCGACATCAGACATGGAGGCGGTCTCGAAGCCGACTTCAAAGTCCTTACGCGAACCTAGCAGGATCGCAAGTCGTTCGCCGTCAGATCTCCCAAGTAGAAGTACTCCCGCCAATTGGCAATTTTTTTTGCTGATCTTAAAGGTATACGGGCTTCTGTCTGCCGGCCATCGTCGTGTTGTCATCACTACCGCTGGTATATCATCCTTAAAGCGACAAGCTTTGATCAGCTTGTAACCCTGCTCGGGAGAAGGGCCGTTTCGGATCTGAAAAGCGTGTAGCGGATAGATATTCTGAGACCTCGGTTCTGTTATCTGTTTACGCACGTATACAGTAGCGACACTGGCTCGGGTCGAGATTTTGCAAAGAGACTGAGCCTTCACTCTGACATATTGATCGACTCCGGTAGGTACAGGCTGTAGATAAACGCCCAAGAAATCTTCGTAATGTGGAGGTACTGGACAGTCAAGAGCGGCACTGTAAAGGCTTGGACCGCAATAAGTGAGATGCAATTCTATGCGTAAACCCTTGTTGCTTATCGAAAAAGGAGCACTCGGCTCCCATTCGCGGTAGGGTACAATGTTACCCGACTGTGCAAAAAATGCAGGTTTCTTTGCTAGCAAACTGTATTGACAATCCTCTTCTGCATTTGGATCAGTCCATGCAAACAGTGAGTGATCATCTGAATTTTTCATAATCTCCTCTTGCAGTCTTGTAAATGCTTTCTCTCCTTCTCCATATAGCAACGGCATACTGATATCGAAAATCCCCATCAGGCAATACGCCATGTCTTCTACCCTTGTTGTCACTCTATGAGAAGCCCAAGACATCCTCTGAGCCAGGCTTGTAGATTCAAGGGGAACCGCATTGGTCAGTATTCCCACGTCGATGCGGGTGATCTCTGCTAAGACGCGACATAAACTTGACTTGGTTCCGAGCTCGATCCAGTCAGACGAAAAGAAGACCATGTTGGATGACCCTATGAGCTCTTGCAGAGTCCATCCTCTTTTGAACCATCGATTGTTGGTCCCAATGTCGGCTTTCCCTGAGACATCGGCCAGATATGCGTAGCATATTTCCGCTCTTTGGTACCATGAAAACATTGAATTAATAGCCTCTGAAAGTTCGGCGCTGCTACTTTTGTCTATGCAACAAGTATCAATCCAGATATATTCTAATCCGGCAGCGGCAGCTTGCGTGCATGCATATCGAAGTTTTTGGTATCCTGCCTTACTCTCGGCGCTACCTTTTTCCATGTCCGTGAAAAGGACTTCATCTTCATCCTCTCTCCATGTGTGGGAAAGGATAGCGTATTTTGGGATTTTATCTGCTGAGCAATCAAGCAGTCGGAGAGTGGACGAGTTCAGAAGACGCATGATAAGTCTCGCTTTGAAGTGCTATCAATCCACCATATGCTCAAGGCTCTTGATTTCCCTAGCAAAATAAAGAATGCAAAGATCTCTAACCATATTTATGATCCACAAGGCGCACTTATCATGAGAAGGACCGCAAGCAATACCTAGAATGACTAGTGCTGACTGTGTAAGCGAGGTGACGAAATCGCGCTTAAAGGTGTCAGCCTCAGCCTCAGCCCAATGCTCAAATTCAATGCAGAAGAAAGAGGGTCTTGTCTGTGGCCCAGCCTTTGACTCGCACGAAAGACAAGAAGATTTTAAGGAAGACCTTTCTTATTGTCTATTTCCTTTGGTTTAAGAATTATCCTGTACAGCGTTGTCCTTGCATGCAACAGGACAAAAGAAACACCTAAGTCGATTACAGGTGTTGCTTGTCAGCAGCGTAGCCATTCCAGTAGGCTTTGTGCGTGGGGTCGACTGAGAGTACTTCCAAAGCAGATGGCCAGCCCAAACACCCCCGAAGGAGCGAATCGGTATCAGATGTCAGCTCTCCAGACGGAGGACTATATCCAGCCCGAGCCGATTTCGACAGCACAAACCATCCAAACTCCAAATCTGTAATTTCTTGGCGATTCCATGCAATGCTCAGTATGGGTTGGACGATATGTTTCTGACAACAACGCAGGAAGAACGCTTCGCAAGCAGACTCCCGAGGACCTTCATCTGTGGGCAATCCTGCCATTGTTCCTGTAAAAAATCCACTGTTTGTTACGCCGCTAGATCGACTTCGCGAAGTCCCAGATTTTATAGACTGCCCATTTTGTAAGCGAAGGACGCAAACCCGGGTCACACATGAAAACTCAAACACTACACGGTGGGTTACATAATCACCCAGACAACCATGCAGGGCCATTTGATACAGGCTTGCTTACACTAGCCGCACAGTCTAGCAGGGGTTATATGTTGCTTGCTCACGGGTATTATTTGCTCCTGCCTCCCATGTCTCCTCGGCTGGTGCCAAGATACGAACCACTATTGTTCTGAGTGTAACAATCAAGTCACCCACAAACCATACGACGGTGCCGTTATTGTCAAACACCGACCGGCTCCTGCGCTAGTCGCCTCCCAATACGCATACCAAGCGGCATGATTTCGGCAAGTCTCTGCAACACTGCGTTTTCAAGCTCGTCTGTGGCTCTGTTGGTCTGTTCTCATTTACACTTCTCGATACATCTTTGGCTCAAAAGCGTGGACTCACCTGAACAACTAGACCCCAGGCACTTTACCTCTTGCTGAAAACGGCAAGGATAGCGTCATTCATCATTTTTTCGAACGTAGCAGGGTCCTTGTGGTGGTACTACCTACTTGACTGACATGCATGGGAAGATATCATGTGTTGTAGGGGTATACTTGTACACATCCAGATCCACGGAAAGCTGTGACAACCCAACCCACTCTACCTAGTGTTATCATTCATACTGAAGCGTGCATCGTCGTCGGGCCACTCACGGTAGGATATGGACATCAAGACCCATGTAAAACATATCGATTCGTTCTCCCTTGAATGCGTCCACTTTGCCGAGCATTCATGGTCGTTTCTGATAAGATGTTTCCCCGCACTCCTACTCAAACGCTACCGCAAAGCTGGTGCATAGATTACTGCTTAGCCTGCGCTCTTCCCTCGCTCTACGAACGCAGTCTTTGTACAACATCCCTCCTCACTTGTCATGATCACCAGAGGAAATAGTATGGGAGCCCAAATCGGGCTTTTGTCGAGTCAAGAGATGGCCTCGTGCGGAGATGAGTATCTGTTGGTCGAGCGATGGGGGAAATAAGGGCAGATTTGCAAGGTAGAGAGAGATAGACAAGCAGACTTTTTCGGGTAGGAGCTTGATGGGTTTGTGGGAGCTAATGGGATGAGTGGGTTGTCTTGTGTTGCGGTGTTGCTTGTGAGATTGTGGGAACGGGTGGTGGTGTTCGGTAAGGTGGTTCGAAATCAGAGGTTGCAGAGGCTGGGAAGTAGAGGCGCTTAGTGTGTTTGATGGAGGTGGGGACTGCGCAGTGAGTGGAGAGGTTTACGCGGGGGTTTGTCAAGGGAAGGGAGCTGTCTTTGGTGATGATATTGTAGGGTGGATGTCCGACAGCGGTGGCTTGATGTGGGGTCCAGAAGGAATGAAGGGAATTTTGTTGCGAGCTCTTTAATGCACATTACTGAGATGGTGGTATTAGATGACAGTGCCATGGTCGACGTCAGATATGAGTTGCTTTTTAAGTTCAACGAGGATATCCACCGTCGTCTGCGAAATCAAATTCATACATATGACTGATCGCTTGCTCTGAGTCTCCTGGAGTCATGCAAACTAACTAGTGATACAGCACACGCCTCAAGGAATGCATTAGAGATGGGTGTACCTCATGGATACCGTAACTGCCCCATGCAGCAATGTAGAGATTTCCAAGCACCGCCAGCGCCTCGCTAAATGTCAATAATAGATATAAATGTGTCTTTTTGTTGAAGATCAAAGCAGTGACGGTCATCTCCTGGCCGCTGCTCCTAGTCTGCTGTAGGCTCGCTGCAACGCTTTCTTCTCTTTGCCGTCCTGCTCGAGAACAGACACCACGTCCCTGAGTTGAATGCCGGAACCAGTCTCCCGATCTTCTCTGAATTGTCCGAATACCCTGCTTTTTGGTAAGCCACTGCCTGCACCCTCTGCACCTGCCGTTCCGCCTTTGGAACCTTGAGGACCTGTCTTCGGTTTGTTCGGCAGAAACGGATTGCTATGTGATGTTTCGACGCCCTTCTTCATCCATGACGGCGTCGCCCTACTGCCAAAACCGAGAGCCATGTTCATTGTCTTGGTCGTGGCAGCATGCTGTGCCGCCTCATTGACCTTCTTGGACGCGGCTTCCTTGTTCTTGTTCCCTTTCCTTGTGTCTATATCGGGAGCTATATCGCTAGGGACTCCAGTAGTAGCAGAATTAGTTCCATTGGTATCAGCTTTGGCTGTGCGACGTTGGCGCTTTGCGAGTCGTTCTTCTTCTTGTGCTCTCTCATCTCTGGTGATCTTTTGGAGGGCTTGCACAACAGGATTAGCAAATTGAATAGTAGTAGGCGTGGCTGGCTCGCTGGCAGATGGAGTGGGGATATTCATTTCGGTGTAGGAGCCTATTAAGTAGTAAGTTTTAGTCCGCACAGATAGGAGAAACAGATCGCACGTTTGAGTGGATTGGTCTTGGGCGAGACAGCGCTATTGCCAGGGGTCGGCAACCCATTCGCTGTCTCGGTGGCTCCCTCGCCAGTTGCCAAATCTGCCAACTCAACAGGTACTATGCCATGCGACCCGATTCGCCTACCCTTTGCTAGGGTTGCAGCGTCCTCCACAAGGCCGCGCAGTCTCTCCTCTGCGGCCAACGACAGTAATGACAGTATCTCCACGTAGGAGCCCTCGGTGCTCAGCAACGATTCGCCCGTTACCACCCTCAAATTCTCGTTCTTGTCCGGACCATGGACATAGAGCTTATGAGGAACATTGTGCGCATTGACATTGTTGAAAAGACCTTTCTGTGGCACCTGTACTTGCAACTTCTGGGACTGTATCAACACTCTTCTTGATAAAGAACCACCAAAGAGAAACGGATCGTTCAGGTGGTAGGACTTGATCTCAGCTTGGCGCCGCAGGGCTCTCTTCAGATCTGCAGCTGCGATATCTTCAGCGGACATGTATGGTGCTGCAGGTTGGTTGAAGGAGCCAGATCCATAGAAGCTATTTCGATCGCCAGGAACATTGGAGGAATAGAAATTGTCAGAAGGTGCCGAGTAGCTGGGTCCGAACGAATTGAATGAATTTCCACCATAAACTGGATCCTGCCGTTGCTGGACGGGCCGACCATACGCCAATAGCGCCGCCTCCTCCTCCCTGAGGTCGACACCAGATCCCGCTAAAACGTCCCCAAGCTCGTTGATATCCGTAGGTTTGTCGGCAGCAGGCCGCGAAGGAGGGCCCATTGTTCCTGTGGGTGCAGGTTGCGAAGGGGCAGTGGAATGGGGAGGTGGCGCATATTGCTGAGGAGGTATGTGATTCATGGTATTGTAATTGTTATTCGGTGTATAGGGGCTGCCGGAACCGTATGGAGTATTCGGGCTGTAGGCAGGGCTCTGCTGATTGCCGTAGTTATTTGCGTTGTACGGGTGGTTTTGTGGACTGCCATTTTGCTGAGCCCCATAGTAGGGACTGCTAAAGACCTGGTTTGGCAAAGCGATATTCTGCATGCCAGGAGAGTTGTAAGGCGATTGGGGATTGGGCGAGAGCCGCTGGCGCTTGTTGGCATTGAAGGGGTAAGGGGGAAGATGGCCAGGTGAGTCTGTGCGTCCTGGAGGGGAGAACACGCGCGGAGGGTATTGTTGCTGCTGTTGTTGCTGCTGCTGTTGCGCCATGACAACGGCTACCCTCAGCACTTGTCACAGCTGTCCAGGCCTCCTTCAAGACCGCCTGGAGGGGCTAAGCCACCTGCGCGAGCTTTGCTCTGCCCTCTGCCCCAGCCTTGTCCTAGCTTCTTCGCATCTGCGTACGTGGGGAGAACCGAGGGATTGCGATTATTGCGGCAACCTTCCGGTGTCTGTAACGCTGTAAGCAAGTTTGGTGTGAGGATGAAGTGAAGGAGTCGTATGAAAAGAAGCGTGTGACGATGATTGAAGCTAAGGGATGCGGCTCCGCAATTTTCGTAATCACGTGCCATGTCTTGGCACCCGCAACATCTATACCGCTTGGCTTAGCCCTTGACTGCTTTCATCACTCACATTATACTCATCGACCACTACAAGCAACACAACTTCAATCCGCACATCGAAGCGCCTGCTCTCATCTACGAGTACTCTCTGTTCTGCCTCTATAGCTTATTCGCAAATATGGTCTGGATCACACAGACGGCAGACTGCCATTTGGATCTTTAGCAAGAACGTGCTCCTACATCACATCTCAGCATGGCTGTCAAGAGGAAGCTTGGAGCAATGGCGGAGGTGATTGAGGAGCCCGTTGATCCAGTAGATGAGCTCATGTTCCTATGCTTGGGAGGTGGGAATGAAGTGGGCAGATCATGTCACATAATACAATACAAAGGCAAGACCATCATGGTATGGCCTCGGCACCTTTACTCTCCTCGTATGCACTCATGCTGATCAAAGTTTGCTGCAGCTCGATGCAGGACAACACCCTGCCCGAGAAGGCCTTGCCGCTCTTCCCTATTTCGACGAATTTGACCTCAGCACCATCGACATACTGCTCGTTAGCCAGTAAGTGCTCCCTTTTCCTCTTCTGAGTGAGCGATCATTATAGACGCTACGGACATTGGCATATCTAGGATGGTTTCAGGGCATGGTAATACCGGCGGCATCCTTGCTCCACTGGTCAAAGCATGAGCACCTCGTACGGGGGGGATAGTAGTCTGTATCCTTTGTGCAGGCCACTTGTTCGTGAAAAGTGTCTAAAGCATGAGTCTGTATGCATAGCAACAATTGAATGTTCTTCACTCCAGATGCTTCAATCTGCAGCCTTTGCTCGCCAGTGATGCCCCACCGGCCGCTTTCCTCCATGTCATGCCCTTCTCGCCCGAAAGCAGTGTTCCTGGATCTCGTACACGCCACTTTAATGAGTGATTATGCTGACACTCGCGCCTTAGCTTCCATCTTGACCATGCTTCGGCTTTGCCCTACGTTCTTGCTAAGACCAATTTCAGAGGACGAGTTTTCATGACGCATCCTACAAAAGCAATTTACAAGTGGCTGATACAAGACAGCGTGCGGGTACAGTACGTTCGAGCACAACCTTGGAACAATTCCCTAGCTGACTCCCATCCAGGAGCCTATCTTCTTCCTCCGAACAGCGAACGGCCCTTTACACTGAAGCCGACCACCTTACAACCTTCTCCCAGATCGAGGCAGTGGACTTCAATACCACGCACACCGTTTCCTCAATTCGATTTACTCCATATCCTGCCGGACATGTTCTAGGAGCTGCAATGTTCTTAATTGAGATAGCAGGTCTTAAGATTTTATTCACTGGAGATTATTCTCGCGAAGACGATCGTCATCTTGTTTCCGCGGAAGTCCCAAGGGGCATCAAAATCGATGTGCTCATCACAGAAAGCACATACGGTATATCAACACACATACCGCGCGCAGAGCGAGAAACTGCGTTGATGAAAAGTGTGACAGGTATATTGAATCGAGGAGGAAGAGTCTTGATGCCCGTATTTGCCCTTGGACGCGCTCAGGAGCTTCTATTGATTTTGGACGATTACTGGGCACGACACCCCGAGTTTCAGCGCATACCGATATACTACGCCTCAAATCTCGCTAGGAAGTGTATGGTCGTGTATCAGACCTACGTCTCAGCTATGAACGACAACATCAAGCGCCTTTTCCGAGAGAGAATGGCAGAAGCAGAACAGGCAGGGGATACTGATAAAGGTGGACCGTGGGATTTTCGTTTCGTCCGTAGTTTGAAAAATCTCGAACGATTTGACGATGTTGGAGGCTGCGTCGTACTGGCTAGCCCTGGCATGCTACAAAGCGGCATCAGCAGAGAGCTTCTTGAACGGTGGGCGCCTAGCGATAGGAACGGAGTGGTGATCACGGGCTACAGTGTAGAAGGGACAATGGCTAAACAGATGTCGCATGAGCCAGATAGCATACCAGCCATTATGACCAATCGAAGTGCAGCACCTGTCGGCAGAAGAGGACCCGGTGCCAATGGGGAGGCAGAAAAGCCAATGATACCGAGAAGATGTAGTGTGCAGGAGTTCAGCTTTGCAGCTCATGTTGATGGTCAAGAAAATCAAAGTTTCATCGAAGAAGTTGCGGCCCCGGTTGTGGTAAGCTGCATGATCTAGCCGATGCCATTAGGCTGTGCTGACAAATGTTGTAGATCCTAGTCCATGGAGAGAAACACAATATGATGCGTCTCAAGTCCAAACTTCTCTCCCTCAACAACGAGAAAGCGACCAAGACGAAAATCTTCAGCCCTGCAAACACCGAAGAACTTCGCATTCCTTTCAAAGTTGACAAAACGGCCAAAGTGGTTGGGCAACTTGCTCAGCTTCCACCGCCCAAATCCTCAGATCCCGAGGACGAAAGACTCATTACTGGTGTGCTTGTACAGAATGACTTTAAAATGTCCTTGATGGCGCCTGAGGATCTCAAAGAGTACGCTGGATTAACCACGACCACGATAATGTGCAAGCAGAGAATTACACTTAGCGCGGCTGGAAGTGAACTGATCAGGTGGGCTTTGGAAGGGACTTTTGGCGCTATAGAGGAGATGGGTCCTTGGCAAAAGCCGTCATCGAATGGGGCAACTCAGGCCAATGGTCACGGTGTGTCCCATGAAGACGAAGTAGCTGACGAAGAGATTGGTCGCTCACCGCATGTGGTTTCGTACCTGGTCATGGGCTGTGTGATCGTTCGACATCAAAATGATGGGCAGGTGGAGGTAGAATGGGAGGGCAACATGCTCAATGACGGGATTGCGGATGCAGTGTTGGCTGTTTTATTCACCGTGGAAAGCAGTCCAGCTGCGGTAAAGCGTAGGTATTGGTCTCCCGCGTTCATATGCGATTGCTGACGCCTCCAAGAATCTTCAAAAGGTCATCAACACAACCACGATAGGGGCGAACGAAACCCTCATGCCAATGTAACGCCAGAAGAACGTTTCTCACGTCTCTGCATGTTCCTGGAAGCACAATTTGGACCTTTGATCACCCCTATCACAAAACCGAAAACCTTGCCTAAGCCGCCGAAGCCTGCACTTGACGGCAACGGCATCAAGAACGAGCCCGAAGAGGAAACAGAAGAAGATGAGCTAGAAGACCTGGAAGCGGAAGAAATAGAGAGGCTGCATAGCATTGGGATTCCAGTGCCTGGGGTTGAAATCAAAGTAGACAAGCAAGTAGTCAAGGTCTGGTTGGAGACGTTGGAGGTGGAGTGCGCGAGTAATGTTCTCCGGGAGAGGGTAAAGGCGGTGGTAGAGCGGGCAGTGGAAACGGTAGCTCCTCTCTGGGGAAAGAGAAAGAATTAAAAGATGGGATAGTCAGGATAGCGTGATGGTCAAGAATTCCATGCTTGATAGCCCGACGCCTTTTGATTGCATTATAACTCTAAAAAGAAAGCAAGAGAAAAGTGTGTCAGAGGCCGTGAAGACGAGAAATAAAGTGAATCTAATGAATATAAGATAGTCGCGTCGTTAATGTTCGCTTCACTCTCTCTATCCGCGGAAGACTTGATTTTAAAGTAGAGACAGAAAATTCACTCCCGCTCTGCTGTATAAGTACATAAGCGCTTTTAGGGTAAAGAATGTACTTGTTCACATTTCGATTTTTTTTCTTTTCTTTTTTTCTCATTTGAAATTTGATATTTAGTAGTAGGATATGTATCAAGTCTTCTTTGCTGTCTCGGTAACAAGACAGAATTGGTGCTTCTCTTCTATCTTACTCTAAGGCAAGGTACCTTTATTGCTCGTTTAGCTCCCTACTCTACCAGTACCAGGTAATACACCACCGTCGTCATTTTTTGCTCCGAGTATTGAGCTAAGGCCTAAAAGGGTTTAGCTTACTTCTCCATCTCCAAATCCTCTCATCACCTCCGAAAAGAGACTGTCTCCAATCTCACAACTTCTACAACATCCCCCACATTTGGTGTGTCTTTGAATTCACACTTTCACTTGCCATTTCGATTGGACGCTCCTTTGCCCAACATCTGTTGCTACTTTGAAATCGATTTGTCTGCCATTGCTGCCTTCTCCCCAAGCGGTCCGTCTCCAACGCCTGATCCAAAGACTCCGCCTTTTGCCCCAACGCGCGACCGAAACGCCCACTCAAAAGTCCTCCAATTTACCTCTGCCACCTCAATACCGAGTCCTCTGAACACTTCGATTGTTTCTTCAACACTCGAGTCTACAATGGAAACGCCATAGCCTTCATTTCCAAAGCTTCATCAGCTCAGCTGTCAGCAGGTTCTTTCCCGCCGGGCACCGAACAGCACTATCCGCCCACTCAACCAATTCTTTCCACCTATGATGAGTGATGTCTCTGCCTTCTATGATGACGGCAACTCTCCCTCCTCATAGCCCTCACTACGGTCATCACTCGGCTTACGGTACAAACTCGGCCTCTTACGCAGCTAACAATTCATTACCGAACGGACCCTCGTCGCGATTAGCCTCTTCCTACAGCTTCCCCAACAACACATCTACCTCTATCACGCGGCCCTCCAATACCTCAAATTCAAGACAAGCTCCCCAGCCTAGCAACATGACCACTTCACAATCTACATCGGCGTTGCAGGGGTCAGGGAAAAGAGAGAGGCGGCCAGACTGGCATGAATTCTACAAAAACGGGCCACCAAAGGAAATCATCGTCATTGATGACGACTCACCTGAACCTCCCTCCCGAAAAGAGAACGAACGGGTTCCCCAGCAGCAACAGCCACAAGCAACAGCCAGAGGTGCAGAGCATGCCAATAAGAAGAGGAGGACTGGTCAAACGACTGCCTACGACGCCGCAAGGGACCAACAAGCATTCTCTCATGCCCGTACATACTCGAATGGCAACAGTGGGTCCAACACAATCTCAACAGACCGAACCACATCATTGCAGACCACAGCACCTACGTCATTAGGGTCCCATTCGAGTCACGGGACCAGCGGAGCGTACATCGAGGACGGCGTAGTTGGGCAGAAGAGAAAACGCGTGACTCGACAACAGATTGCCGATGAGAAGAAAAGGAAGGAGATTGAGGTGGTCGGAGACGCATACAGTGCCTACGTGCCGCCCCCAAAGCCTCCCATCAAGGCTCGGGATGTTCATGTGCCTTCAATCAAAGATGTAGGGCCCTCTCAACGCAAGTAGAGATCAAAATGCTGACTTGAGAGAAGACTGTGACCAGTCATGAGAAGATTGATGACGATGATGGTCATTACATAGTAACCGAGGATATGCCTATAGGTGACCGATGTGAGAGCTTTTTTGAAATTGCAGATCCACAACACAGACGAGGTGCTGACTATTTGCAGATCAAGTCAATAGACTTCTAGGCCAAGGTACCTTTGGCAAAGTAGTAGAAGCCTATGATCGGCGGAACAGATCAAAGTGCGCCATCAAAATCATTCGATCTGTTCAGAAATACAGGGACGCGTCCCGCATTGAGTTGCGGGTACTGCAGACTTTGTCTCACAATGACAGACAAAATCGGAATAAATGCATACACCTACGGGACTGCTTTGACTTTCGTAATCACATTTGCATCGTCACCGACCTTCTTGGCCAGAGCGTCTTCGATTTTCTCAAGGGCAATGGGTTTGTGCCTTTTCCAAGCAGTCAAATTCAGAGCTTTGCTCGACAGCTCTTCACCAGCGTTGCTTGTATGTCATTCGTCCCACCTCGCCGAGGCTTTCACTAACATTGTGCCCCAGTTTTGCATGACCTCAATCTAATCCATACTGATTTAAAGCCTGAAAATATTCTCCTCGTCGGCAACTCATACCAAACTTTCACCTACAACCGCAACATCCCTTCCTCATCCACCACAGTCCAGCGCGTCGCACGCCAGCGGCGAGTCTTACTCGACACTGAGATCCGGCTCATCGACTTTGGATCCGCAACATTTGACGACGAATACCACTCCACAGTCGTTTCTACAAGGCACTACCGGGCACCGGAAATCATTCTCAATCTGGGGTGGAGCTATCCGTGCGACATTTGGAGCATTGGCTGCATCCTAGTCGAGTTCTACACTGGTGATGCTCTCTTTCAAACGCATGACAATCTCGAGCATTTGGCGATGATGGAGAGCGTGTGCGGTGGCAGGATCGAGCAGAAGCTGGTCCGGCAAGTGCAGGGCTCTGGTCGGAACAACAACCGCAACCAAGCTTCGGCGTGAGTCATGTATCCACTGCATGTAGCGAATTATACTGATACTTCTCAGGTTCTTCACTCGGGCCTTGAGACTTGACTACCCGAACGCGGAGACTTCGAAAGCTTCGAAAAAGTACGTCAGGGCCATGAAGACTCTTCCCGTAAGTAAAAACCCTTTCTGTGTCCTACCTAGGCAATAGCTGAAGCAGCCATAGGAGGTTATACCCGCAGCTACAACGTTCAACAAGCAATTCCTCGACCTACTCAAGCGTATCTTCATGTATGACCCAAAACAGCGACTCACGGCCAAGCAGGCTCTCAAGCACCCTTGGTTCAAGGAAACGATTACGGATGATGGGACGGAAGCTGCGCGGATCAGGTTGCAGCGTGAAAGGGCGCGGGAAGAGATTGATCTGGAGTACTATGAGAGCGGTGATGAGTGATCCATGGTGTGTCCACGTATGGATGGAGCCTTGTCCGTCCGAAAAGCTCATGCTGCATAATGAGCATTGTGAAAAGCTTGCATCTGAGGGGGGATTGAGTTGATAATGACATGCATGAAAAGTGGCGTATGCAGCGAGAAGGTCAGATTTTTACTCGCAGAGGTGAATCGAGGGAATGAAATTGGCATTACTCGTTTTGACACTACAACAACATAGATGGCAGTCCTTATCCACCAGGATGTAATCTTTTGTTGTACAAGTAGACTAAAAATCTGCCGTTTATTACACACTCCTTCTTCAATACGTCAAGGAGAGAATATGCCACATCGATAGCCCTCATTCTTGACGGCGGCATCAAATTGGTTAGCTCGAATGTTCGTCTCTCATTACTCACACCTTTACTTTTCGTTCCCTCATCAATAACTCTCTTTGAAATATGAACGTTACTTGTCAGCACAGGGATTCAAGACTCTTTCTCACTCTCCAGCTTCAAACACCCCTCCCTGTCTCCCTTTCTCTCTTCTCTTTTCGCACTGCTCAGGATCCGGATCCGGACACAGTTCCAGCCGGTCGCTTATACCCTCACCACCCTGTCATATATCCCATCCACATATCCCATCACATATCCCATCCACATATCCCATCCACATACTCACATATCCCACATTCAAACCATCATCTCGCCAGTAAGTAGCCTTCCTCAACTCACCTCAACTCTCAGCACGGGGATGTATATATAGTGTGGCTGACTAGTCAGTCAGTCAGTGGGGTATTGTCCGTTTCTGGGATAGGGTGGGGTGGGGAATGGGATGGGATGGGTGGGTGGGGTATCTGATGGTGGGAATGGGGGGGGCATGAGAGGTGGTGTTTTTTTTTGGGGGGGTGTTGGGTCTGGGTTTTTGGATGGGGTTTGGGGAGATTGGGGGGATTGGGGGGATTGGGGAGAGTGGGGGGATTGGGGAGGGGTGGGGAGACTGCGAGGTCTCGTCTGATCTTGTGCTTATGGGGTGGGTTAATGCGCAAGCTGTTTCTCTCTGTCGACAGAAAGGTCTTTGGGGATTAGGGGGTTTTAGAAGGGTCTGTGTTACCAGTACCGGTTTCCTGCTAAAGTCCGGAGGGGAGTTCTACCTCCACTACGAAATTTCAAGCGATCTAGTTCATATTGATGAGCCAATAGCTCCGCATGACATCCTCCGTGCCATCTCCACAGAGCGGTTTGTGGGCTTGAATCTGTTAATCAGCATGATGATCCGAACGTTGTCGCAGATCGCCGTGCACCAGAGGGCTGGGCCAAAAACATCGACAGAGAGACTAAGCAGGTCTCTTCAAGAAAAGAGTTCCGGGAGCACGGGATTTTCGCTTTAGCAATAGTCTTGTTCCGGAATAGGAGGCCTGAAACGTACCACCCAGTACCTGGTCCAGGCTGAAGCAAACATGTGGTACAATTGACACGGCACTTGCAACGACGTCTGCCGTGTCGATAAAGCGGAAGGCTTGCGAGATATTCTCGATGTTTTGAATGATCTTTCTGGGCATCTGTCTCTGCTACGGGTCGATGGTAGAACTTGACTCCAGCGGGAAGTCTAAGAGTCTCGATTCAAATCCTGTGACTCCTACTTCTTAGCACTCTTGCTACGTTGCAGCTTACAACTTGCAAGTCCTGTGCTTCTCGTTGCAAATATATGACTTGTTGAGAGCTTTTACCCTTAAATAAGTATAGTAGTATGGCGCTTTACCTACTCAGAAGTTACCTATGAAACACCGTTTCCTACTCCTCTGCCGATTTGATCACACCACCAATCAGAAACCCCGCCTCAAAAATCTATTATCCAATGAACTGTTATCAGTATTCACTTGACATAGCTCCTTGTGCCAAGAACATACAATCTATAGCCATATCTTTGGCTGATTGAGGTATCTCTGTTGAGCTGTCGCCAAACTTCAAAGCCAGCTATTGGCCTACGGCTCCAAGTGCTCCCGCGAGACGGACTTCACCCCCAGATCCAAGCTCTCATATATATATACCTTATAACATGAAAGTATCAGCATAGATCCTGTCCCTTTCCTGATATGACACCAGTCACCAGCCATGGTTAACTTGCCCCCGAATCCTTTTCCTGCGCTTTCTCAAAGCCATCTGGGGCCGGCTGAAGCAACTTTTTTCCGCACAAAGATCGTCTGTTCGGGAAACGGGTAGTCGCTTTCTTTCTCAAACGTGCCTTTCTGTACTACGGGACTCTTGTGCAGCTTTGGTGGGATTAGTCCCATTGTGAATAGTTGGAAAGCAACTTGATAATCCGAGACCCGCGTCTTTTCAACGGGGAAGTGCTGGCTGCGGAGGCTTTCACGTGGGATCATTTTGCTCCCAATTTCGTTAGCATTTTGTTTGTGATTGAAGAGAGCGACATGGACCATTTGAACGTTCTCATTGGGGGTAAGTGTTCCTGAACTCAGGGGAGGTGGGCGGACGAAAAGAAGTCATGAGAAAAAAGCGAGATTTTTTTTTTTTTAGAAGAAGAGGGATCTTTTGTCCTGCCCTGATGGGATCAGATGGATTGGCGGATAGGTTGTTCTTGGACCACTGCGCTGAGACGTTTTGCGCTCGTGGTGCTGAGTAGGCAGGTCGCACTCCTCCTCTGCTAATCATTTATGCTCATGACTTGACGGGTGTAGAAATGCTGCTTTCTCGGGAAAAGGTGTGTGCGGACTTCCCCCTGAAGATCGTGTGATGTTTTTCAAATTGATCAAATCGACAATATAAGATTTGGAATTTCCATAAATCCGTACGATTGTTACAACAGATTATTCCAACGATAAGAAGTCAAGTTAGATGTATTTCAAACAAGGTTTAATAGTCACAAATCCAGGCAAATGGGAAGATTGCATGATGTGATGTATTCATGTTGAGGGCGTGCTGTTCCAGTCGTTCAATCGTGTCGTCACTGGTCATTTTACCTGGCGAGTTGAGTTGAGTTGGGTTATAGCAATGCTTTGGATTCAGAATGGGAGTGGAGATACAGTTCGTGCTCACTGAACGAAGACTCCCAATCCCTCCTTCTCCCCTCCATCACACCCCCGGAAACAGAAACCCATAGCCCTATATAGCCCTCTTGCTCCACCCCCCCTCCCCCCTTTTTAGAAGAGGGTCTTCTTTCAAGGCTGCTATTATCACATACACGACCTTTTAGACTCCTAATCTAGGTGGAGCTAGCCCAATGTCCACATCTTGCGTCCACCTTGTCTGCATCCAGTTCTCCTTTCATCGAAACGGATGTCTACGTCCTGTGCTCAAATCTCAATGATGAATCTAAGGCGCCGACAACCGGGCTTGGTTCCTTGTTCTATTTTTCCTTACTGAAGACCAATAGATATGATTGGCTATGTCGGAGGGTCATGATGAGATAATGGAATGTTGGCCAAGGAGACGTATTGATGGATCTGATTGAATTTTGATATGCTTTGGTCTAATTACAGAAATTACATCTCCGCGTCAAATCAAGCGCGGAAAGCGCGCCTTGGCAGATACAATGTCCCAAGTACTCGTACGGAGACGCTCCTCCGCTAGCAAGACTCACTCATTGGGGACATCGGAGGTCTGGCAACTTGGGGTCCTTCTTTGTACTGTATTTTGTTCTCGCAGAGTCTGCACTGCTACCATGTCTGCCTCCCTTCCTGGACACCGGGACCTCCCCGCTTCCCAGTACGACCTCAAAACGTATTGGGGTCGAGTAAAGCAATCCGCCGAAATAGCGGATCCCAGGTGAGAGAATGCTCGGAACCACCTCACCAGATGTTGGTGTGGTAGGTATACCGCAATACGTCTCTTAGATAAAAAAAAGGCTGATGGTTGAAGCGCACAGAACCCTCTTCGTCTCCTCTTCGGGTCTTGAAAACGCGAAGAAACTCGTGGCCTCTTATAAGCAGGGCCAGTCAAGCTCCATGACGAGAGAATTATGGAGGGCAAAGAAGATTGTCGATTCTACACTGCATCCTGGTAGGAGCCTACAACGCCATAGACGTACTCAGCAGCTGACGACTTAGACACCGGACAGCCCGTCTTCCTTCCCTTTCGCATGTCCTGCTTCATCATTTCCAATCTCATAGTGACTGCTGGTATGCTCACACCAGGACTCCAAGTACAACTGCCCCGACTTCCTTTTCCGAACCTTGCTAATCGTCCACAGACAACAGGCACCCTCCTCTGGCAAATAACCAATCAATCCCTCAACGTTGGCATCAACAGCGCCAACGCCAACAAATCCACCCCTCTTTCCACCCCTACAATTGTCAAGTCATACCTTTTCGCCGTCTCCGCTTCATGCTCCGTAGCTCTCGGTCTTAATGCGATCGTGCCCCGCCTCAACCGCCTTTCACCCGTTGCGAAGACCACTTTGACTCGGCTGGTACCATTCGCCGCCGTCGCGTCAGCTGGCGCCCTCAACGTTTTCCTGATGCGAGGGGAGGAAATACGGCAAGGAATCGACGTTTTCCCAACCTTGAGTGAGGAGGAGAAGTTGCAGAAAGAAAGGGATGGATCACAGGTGCAAAGTCTGGGGAAGAGTAAGAAGGCTGCGACACTGGCGGTGGGAGAGACCGCTCTGAGTAGAGTGCTCAATTCCACTCCTGTCATGGCGCTGCCGCCTTTGATACTAGTGCGATTACAGCGGACACAGTGGCTGAAGCGAAGACCAGGGATGACTCTACCTGCGAATCTAGGTATACAGTACCGTTGATCAATTAGACATCCGTCACTGACTCAGGGGTAGGACTGATCCTAGGAACCTCCATCTTCGCTCTCCCTCTCGCATTAGCCGCTTTTCCACAAAGACAAGCAGTTTTAGCGCAATCTCTGGAAGAGCAGTTCTGGGACAAAGGCGGCATGGATGGAAAGGTGGAATTCAATCGTGGGATTTGAACCAATGCTCGCCGGGGATTATATGTACATAGAGGTAAATATGTACGCAAATGTGTACAGACCAAATCTACACATATCTAGCTCAGAGCATCTCGTTCGGACGACATGAAATGAACACCTGAAGCGAATCATTCTACTCCGTCATCCATTTTTCCCCGCACCTTCTTCCTCTGCTCCCAACTTCCTTAATACTCACCCTCCAAAGTCCTCCAAGCCCCCCCCCCCCCCCCCCCCCCCCCCCCCCCCCCCCCCCCCCCCCCCCCCCCCCCCCCCCCTCACGCCCCCACCCTCCCTCACTGTCCTTCCACATCAAGATCTTGCCCTCCCAAACTCGGTGAACACATCGCCCTGTGAAAATAGGAAGCTTGCATCGCTGTGAATAGTGGCTGTTCCCTGATCGTTATTGGGGTCGTCGCTGCTGTCTTTCTTCCCAATCGGAGATGGAAGTGTGGGATGTGGGATGGCGAGAGGGGGGAGTGTGAGGGAGATGGGGGAGGATCAACGGTTGAGTGAGGGGGTATGGTGGGGATTGGTAGGGGTTGGTAGGGGATTGAGGGGTGGTGTGGATGTGAGTATTATAGAACTTATCTAGAGGGAGGGGGGGGAGAGAGGGTAAGATATAGTCTTTTCTTTTTTTTCCCATTATGGAAAGAGGGAGTAAGACTCTCCCGTGGTTGTATGCCCAGGGAGAAGTTAGTAATGGGGACGAAATCTTTGAAGATCAATGCCTTTGATTCGTCCGATGCCAACGGGAAACAGTCTGGGGCGGTGCACTGGTCGAGGGCAACAAATAGCCGTGCCGGTGGTGAGGTATCGGAGTGTAGGCATGGCTCATGGCTGGTGCGATGAAAAATAGGCTTGAAAGCTAATGGAAGCGTTGGATGAGTATTTCTTAATTTGGACATTTGAAGCCCAGAGGAAACAGAACTGATGTTAAGAGAAGAGAAGGATAAGAGATAAAGTCGGCCTGGATTCATGGGCTTTCTTGTGATTGTGAATTTGGAGAGAATGGGAATAGATTCGAGCGGACACAGAAGAGGATGGTCCTTGCGTGGGAGCCCGTACCTCTCTACCTCATCTTCTGTATATACCGACTGAACCCAGACACCGATTCGAATGTACTCCTCCTTCGCACAATCGGAACGAGCCAAGATTAGACCAAGCCTTATTACGCCTATGGAAGCAAGGTCACGCTTCTGTCGCTCCAATATTAACAGACAGAAGACAGATTCGTCAGACTTATGGTCGTGCTTTAAGTCAAAATAAGCTCTATTTTGCCCTACGCCTTCCAATGAGGGGGAGAAGATATGACTGTAATGGGAATAGCTTGACGGCGTGACCTTGGCGCAGAAAAAAGGTCCCTCGAGAGTTATCCTCATATGGCTCTCAGATGATGCCGTAGGCTGCTCAAGAGATATAACGTCAGTTTTGATGGGCTCTGAGACTTCCTTGCCCCATTGATCTATGTCAAGGTCTTCAGGCTGGAAAATCATGCGCGTTTTCATGCCTACCAAGGACCCCCAGGACCAGGTGGGGCAAAGGGGAGATCTATGGCTGGTGGTGACTTTAGATTCTGGGGCGCGATGCCAGAGAAGATCTAGGGGTAAAAACTCTTTCCATATCCCGAACACACTGGTAAGACGGGTCCGCTTTTCAATCCTTTTCGTGATGCCAGAAAAAGCTACAAAGAGGTCGCTCTGGTATGTCAGCTGGGCTCCGGTGTATGTATCAAGGAGGTCATTCCAATGATGATAGAATTCCTTCAGATATTCCAGGTTCGACCTTCCCGAGTGCGCTCTCAAAAGACTGATTTGGCGGAAAGCGGTATTTTTCAGCTCGTACCGGAAATACTCTCCTTTGTCTTCACTTTTTAATACTTCCGCTCGCTTTCTAAGCCCCGTCGGCCACGTTTCACTTCCCTGGCTCTCAAGACAGTTCCATTGCAATTCGAAAGACTTGTAGGACAGTCGCCTTGCCGGAAGAAACCGTTCTTGAACAGCCCAAGCTCTCTTCTCAAGGCTTCCAAGATTGACATCTGCTTCACTCCTGGCGACGCCTGTAATACCCGGTTGAAGGTAAAATCCAGTACTGGTATTCCTAAAGACTCTACACGGTTGCTGATCGAGTGGATTTCTTTCCACGAAAAGCCCTGTACTACCGTCCTCTCCCCAAGATGCCGCGATCGTGACAACGCAATTAGCGTAGACATTCTGCATGGCCTCGGATTCCCTAATCCAGTCTTCTTGGGAGTCTTGGATGATACAGAGAGAATCTATCCAGAGGTAACGAAAACCCAGCCGCCGTGTAACAATCATCGCATGTTGAAAAGTTCTCGGCAGCCGCGACCAGTCGATCCCGTTGGTCATAGTTTTGAGCATGTGTTTCTCCAAGAGTAACATCTTTGTCTGACCCCAACAGTGACTGAGGGCCATATACTTCATGTTCAGATCCTGACTAGAAGTTAAGTAAAGGCGAGGAAAGATGTTTCCGTCCTGGAGACTTATGTCGATGACACGTGTTGGTGGTGGGAAATTGGCGTCTGCATGTTGATTACAAAGTCTGTGACCACCCAGGCAATCATGCAACCAGCCTGAAGCTAGAGAAAAGGAGGAGTCTGATGCAGTGGACACCGTTGCAGAATCTTCATGCTGAGGAAAATCTTCAGCTAAGTGAACGTCAGCATTGAAAAGCTTGTCGATCTATAAAGAATGTGCACAGACATTCGATTGTAAACATTTCAATCGTACACGCGTCCACAAGATCCTTGTTTGAAGGGCAAGTCTCTAGGAAGGAAGAGAGTTCTTCGGACCCACAAAATTCATGATATTTTGGGGGATGATAGAGAGAGAGGCATACGGGTTCGGCGTGAGGTGAACTCCTAGATAGTCTAAGCGCGTAGCTATGCGGCACCTTGTCTTGATTTCTCATAGACGCAGCCTGAAGGTGTGACTCTAGCAGCCTCAGAGACTCCAATTCTGATGTCTCGGCCTGCAGCCGAGCCCACAGAATACTACATAAATGACACCCACTCTTGGAGGAGGCTTCGAGCCCGAGAATAGATCGGTGGTGCTTACGCTCCGTCGTATAACTTCGATTGAAAGTCTCACGTGGCACGCTATGGTGCGCATCAGATACCAATCTGCGGATCTCATCGGCCAATTGCTGACAAGCCGGACACAGACAATGAAGCTTGACCGTCTGGTTAGGGTCTGTGGTCGGCTGCAGGGCGATTGGCTGAGGCCATTTATATTCCATATCCAATAAACCGTTTCACTTGATGTACCGATAAAAAGTTAGGAGGATGTCTGATATTATCGATGGTCTCTGAGAAGATCTGGATATCTATTGGGCGATCTCACTTCCATTGACGATGATTACAATATTGTCTTGGCTCACATGGCAGAGGAGATCTATGACTCGCCACGGCGAATAGGTGTGTTCGTCTTGGCTCGTACGATTGTAGCATGCTGAATTTATAATTTGAGTGACTTGTACAACAGTAACCGACGGGTAAACCTGTTCACCCCGGGCCGTACCGTGACAACGAGGTAGCTAAGTTTATTCCGATATAAGAAGCTAGAAAAAAGAAATCCGACTATAGACTTCTATAGAAAAGATGGAGTCTAGTTATAAATAATCAAATTTATGTAACTCCATTATGTAGCTAAACGGATTTGCGGGGTCTATTAATTTAGTCTCATATATCGCCGTCCACAAAGGAAGGGGGAGAAGGAGTAGGACCGAATACCTGCTCTTCCTACCGCGAAAGCATATAAGGAAAACCCTGACGTCTGGAAGTCCCTACAACCACTGACAGAATTGGTCATGCCACAGCTGAAAGCTCACTCAACTTGAAGAGGTCGAAGATCATATCTCGCAGTGGACGTATTCCCCGGGCGTCGGCAGACACTATCCTAGATCTGTCACGAAATGTCCTTGTTGTGAACGTTGAGAAACGGCCAGATTCGGCAAGCTACCTTCTCGGTGGTATCACCTCTCTGGCTGCAAAAAGCAAAGTTTGGACATGTTGCCTCTTGCTTCCGGTCAGTCGCCCGGGGAATGAAAGAGGCATTGACTTTTGTGCCCATGGAGACTAATCAAGTATGCGTCCGCCTGAAAGTCGAAAAAGTCGGAGTCGAAAGCCTCGGCTGGACTCTGGGATTCTTGGAAAGTGAGGGTTGGGAAATGAAGAACGGACCTCACTGGTATGCTCTTTGCACGTCTACATGGCTGCATGGAAGAACTTTCTGAGGAACTCGAACAATTGGGTCACGTTTTCAAAGCATCGCAATTGTTTGATCAACTTCATGGACCGGATATGCAGAGACATCTTGACAGGATAGCAGTTTTAAACAACGACATTCAAATACCAAGGAAAGACCATGAGGCCACGGTCGCCAATTGGAATCATAAATCAGCTATCTCGAATGACCCCAACGAATTGAAGCTGATCTATATCTTCTATCTCACTCCGTCTTTATCTAAAGAATTAAAGAAAGAGCGGATTATTAAGAATAAGTAATAGATTATGATTTTTTGTTTCTACGTACTTTTTGACGAATCGATATTTTATAGTATGTATAAGGTTTCCGCTATGTAAGATAATCTGTAGGACCTTCGTTGTATACCATCAAATTGTGTAATTCGTCTCAGAAAACCTCCAGCGTGCGATCGACCCTGATTCTGTCAAGTGGGTAGTCGTTTCCGGCGACTATATCGTCCCCTCCGCCGGCCCTGGTGAACTCAGTAAGCGGGAGATGATCTTGTGTCTCATCATGGATTTGATTATAACATTCTCTGCCCACAGCGTCGTTGGCGTGTGCGCTCCCCGAGACTCCATTCGGCTTCGCGTGCGTTCCGCTTCCAGTCCGAGTACTGCTCAGGAGCGAAGAGTACCATGTACTCGTGGAGAGAAGCATTGTCTGCGCTTTGGACAGGAGCGGCCCGTACGTTGGCATGCATGCACAGATTAGCGCGAAGCCGTTCTCTATTGTCGCCCAGACGGCGTCTCCAACGTTGTTGACTGTATCTAGATTAGCATATTATTTCCGCACCGGTTGGGATACTGTACGATTCTTAGAGCCGGCTCTGTAAATAACAGCCATACGTATAATGCCTGCAATTAAAACCCTGCCACTATTAGCTCTGTTCCTCACTGTGGGTATTTATCATGCTAGTGGATTCTGCCGCTTACAGTGCTCCTAGGAGAAATATTAAGCCCAGCTGGATCTTCCGCTGCCTTGGCATATGGAGCTTTCGGATCACGGTAAGGGGGAGACACAAGATGATGATATCTAGGAGGCAGTTGAATAGCTCCTCGCCGAGAAAGAAAGCCGCGAAGTTGATACATTTGCCAGGGACCAATTTATCATAGGCGGCGCGGGCTGGTATACACTGTGCGATGGAGCCAACGGCTGCGGAAATCCAATAAGCTATGACAAGTAGCAGCAGAACCAAGCTGCGAGCTTTAAATGAAGCTGTTGGGAAGATTCGGCGGTAAAGGCATAATATTGATATCTTTGCGCATGCAGTGGTCGTGATAGATAAAGGTATAACGATATATTGAATCTGCAGCTCCTGGTTACTTCCTGACTCTTAGCTGGCTCACTCATAATCTTATATAGCTACCTTGAACGCTTTTGTCAACTCAGGGTACGGTAAGGCTGTCAGAGAAGGTCCGGTTCCGACGCGCACCACGACTACAAGCGATTAGAGAAGATAGGTGAACGCTGGGTAGACCCTACGCCAAATTTGTAGACTTATATAGATGTAGTAGCACACCAGACTTGCGACTGCCCACCAGTCATCGGCACCGAGGGGCGCTTCGGATATCACTCTCGTTATCAATCGTAAAACGATAGCCAGACCTGTTAAGGCGATCATGGCGCCCGAAAGGCGGACGATATCTTCACCCTGCGGGTCGATATTGGCCATGACTGAGCTGCTTGGATACCAAGTAATGAAAAAGCAAGTCGGAAGCACAACGATGCGAATCGGAGATTTTAGAGGAGCCCAGTGCGCGGACCGCATTATTTGCATGTTTGGGAAACTGCCAGAAAATCATCCCGGAGCACGCCAGAGTTACTGTTGGCTGATGATTTCATTGCAATCGGTACGGCCTCTTCCGCTCCCCATCCTGCATGTTGATCGCCCGGGCCAGATGCTCAACTGTATAAGAGTCAATCAGTTTCCGAGGCGAGACTCTCCATGAGCCCGCAAGCCGGTCGCGCACACACCACAAGGAGGTCAAAATGACGTAGAACGCACGGCTCAGTCGTCTTGTCCCATGAATCTAAGGTAGATCATAGACTATGTAAGGCTTCGATCACCGCATGGAGTGCGGAGACTGTACTCAGGTAACGTTATTGCTGGTATCATGACGTTGTACATCTTTGAATATTATAATTCGCGGTATGTCTTGCGTCGATTGGGCGGCAAGTAGTACGGTTTACCGAATCCGAATCTTTGGATCAGCCGTTTCACGGCAGACGAGGGTCGAAATTGATTCATACAAACGGGGGCGAGCTACCGTTTTTTGCAAAACCACTGGCGGGAGGGACCACCGCCAAATGCAAGCAGAGGCCCGACCCTAATAAGAACCAAACATGTCTCTCATCCGCTGCCAGCGCCATGCCCCGATGAAGCTGTGACCATCTATACTATCTATCTTCCTTCAAATCCGAAAATAAAAAAAACAGATCAACCCAGAAAAAAAATATCGAATCATCGACCATGGTGCGATTCGAACGCACACTCTTCGGTGTCTTCGCTGCCGTCGCTGCCGAAAACCGACGCCTAGAGATAACATTTTGAGCTTGGATGGAAGGCTACGGAGGTGGGGTGCAGGTGCTGGCTAACCTTAACCATTAGGCCACACGGCCGATCGTAATTTTGCTCTAACAACAGAGAATTTTGGTTCTAGAATGATCTAAGTAGGTATGTCTCAATTTTTTAGCTTTTTCATCCGATGTCGACAAAGAGCGATTTTCATCTGATATCGATAAAGAGCGATTTTTATTAAAGGTATTACTATCTAATAAGGACGTTATTTATCTAAATATAATACTAGCTATCTATAGTAGTTAATAATTATTTTATATTAGTTTTCATCATTCAGAACGTATCTCATGAAAAATACAAGCATCAGCAGAAGCTACATTCTTATTACAAATCAGTGCTCAACGTCTTCCTACTCGACGTTTATGTATTTAGACATGAGAGCCCTCTAGCGCCGAGGAACCACTTCGGGTGAGTGTGCTCGGAAACCGGTTCCCCGATGTTGGATGGGCCAAATCATCTGTCTACAGTAAGCCACTTATGCATTGGTCGTCGTGCATGGGCCTCACTGTCTGCGCATCACCAAGGAGAAGAAAAAACAAATCCATTCGTCTATTGCATGATCTATCTTCAAATTTTCAACCCTCGCGCCTTGGAAAAACCAACCCTTTCAACGCCCGATCAGTCCCAACGAGATTTTTGTCTGCAACAACTGCTTCCGAGCTGGCGAGCCGTGTATTTGAAAAGGAGAGAGAAAAAAAGCATTCATCGTCATCGTCTTCGTAATGATTTCCACGCTTCGCTCAAGCCTGTCTTGAAGGGGCTCTTCGACCCGTATCCGCTTCGGCTTTAATAGGTACTACAAGTAACGAACTCATTTTGTGATGGTGCACCAGTATGCGTCATGGCCAAACAATAAGTAAAGTTCTGAACGACTGGCCTTTGGGTCAGAGCAACCACACGGTTCGGACCCGCCGAACCGCCGCTGTAGACAGGGTCCTTGAGAGGGAACTCATAGTACTGAGAAAACCGCTGTCCAGTCTGGCACCCAGCAATTCTGTCGAGCGCCATCGCAACGTTTATGTCCGAAGCACCGTAATAATGGGGATATCCTCCCACTATGAGAGAACAATCATTCAATCAGCCTTGGACCACCTTTCTTTGCGAGGATAACGGTGAATGGTATCGTACCCGGTGTCGGCGTTGGCCCTGCCCCACGGCTTGTCAATGCATTAAAGGCAGATTGGACAAGTGCAGAGGTGTATTTATTAGCTGGGTGAGAAACGTCAGCGCCATGTGCCAGAGAATTTCTCGTATGGATCCAAAGTCGAGCTTACTGCCACATCTGACACGCTTTGGAGTGACACGCACTGGAGTGACCCCCGGAACCGACGTAATCGTAGAACTCGGAGCCTGAGTCTCTGACCCGTTGATTGGGATGGCACTCGCTTGGGAGGTAACCGGGTGGGTAGAATTCGGATACCGAGGCTCTGACCCATTGAATGGGATGGCACTGGCTTGGGAGGCAATCAGGAGGGCAATCTGAAGGGCATTGATAAGCTGCATGATGGACAGGCAAGAAGGATCCAGAGTTTTCATAGAAGTAAGGTTGAATGGTCCAGAGGTGTTTGTGTCGTTGTGGTGGAGCGAATGGATACAGTTCGTTCTGATGGAAGATTCACAGTCCTGGGGTGGGAGAATGCTCTTTTATACGCGAAGCGGTGTCATATGTCTTTCCTCCATCCAACTTTTAAAATCACTGAGAATCATTGTCTGCGCCGTCTTCTGTGATCCAAGACGCAATAATTTTCGGGATATCTGCAGCTGAGCCATGAAATTTGCTAAGCGTTGGCGGACAGCATTCAATAGTGCTACCGTTTATGGATCCTTTCCATATCCTAATTGATCGTATCCTATCTGCTGTAGCAAGTACTAGGTTGGGATCTACAGTATCGGAACTCAATCGAGTGAATTGCGGATGATGCACTGCAGGGTAACGTAAGCTTCATGCGTCATGCAGGACATCGCTCGTGCAGAAATTCGGAGCGGAGACTTGACTGTAAGTGGGACCTGGTTCCCGTCTTGACCGCTTTAATACAAGGCTACCAAAAAGCCACAGCCGTTCTTACAGCGTAGATACCATTTTGTATTATACCCATCTCACCGTACCTTATTTAGCTCCTCAAACACGGTTAGGCTGCTTACCATTTTGTATCATATCCCTCTCACCCTACCTTATTCAGTTACTCAGACACTGTTAGGTTGCTGCTTCCTCGCATTCCGGTGTAAGGCCTGGGAATTTTCCTATCTCTAGCCTCTGTCCGTTTATAAAATCTTGGGCGTGGACCGCATCTTCTCACTTTGCGTCAAAGCCAGCTCTTCTTTATAGAAAATTCTGTTCCCAAGCCGACCAACGTCTTGAGATTATCTCGGTATACAGTCATCACCTCATCCGCATTCAAGCGCGATAGTATACCGTATACTAGTAGTATGTCGGTCTCGGTTCGTTCTCGAGGGCGATTCCTAGTCTACATATATAGCTATATGATGGAAATTTTTAAAAGTATTCGTCTGATTCATTAAATCGACATTTATGTCCTCATTTCACTGACAGTGAGAGCTTTCGTCAAGAGACCAAAAAAATACAGACCCCCACCAACAAGCCCGCCTATGATTCGAATCAGTGCGGCGTAACAATAAGGTATGCAGGCATTTCACTGTCATCTACAAAATACTCAAATATGACTGTTATCCATTGACCGCACGAAAATCTCGACCCGTCATTCGTTTTGTCCCGGAGTATCGCGTAATAACACATACAGAAGATTGTTCATGCACATTCAGCGACATTGTGGCACCAATAGCTCTTGACGCAGGAAAGAATGCGTTGAAGATGCCGAATCTCTGGACTTTGGTATTGATGCAAGACGCAGAATCTCCAAAATTCAGGATGGCAGCCATACTACTCTCAGTAATGATTTTTCGCATCCGATGACCGCGCTGATCTTTGCGGCGTAATTGTACCAGCTGAACATCATGGGGAAGGGAGCTTGAGAGTTGTGACAAGCTGAGATTTTCATATTTCATTTACACCCACTCGGCAATATGCGATCTCTCCCCCTGAACCATGCCCCATATCTCCGCTCCCGCTCCGTACCCAAATCCCATTGAGTGTATACCGCCTTTTCAAACCAGACTAGACCAGTATTTTTGTTCTATGCTCGAATGCAGTCAGCTTAATAGCAATGTTCAGTCACTCCCTTTGAAAGAGCTGATCCGTCTGCAAAGCATCCACAACCCCGCAGTCCTTAACATGCAGGGTAGTCGTTTACTGGATGCGGAAGAATATCATTGAGACGGGATTGATATTCTACCAAGCAAAAGATTTCACCATGGTGGACCAACAGGAAGGAGACGAGAGATGAGGTGATACACTACGTGCGGCCAATGAGGAGGATCGGCGTCTGTGCGGGAGAGATGGAATTGCTGGTTAGGAGTTGTCACTACCTGTCAGGGTCAAATGCTCCGGCGCAATACTCAATTCCCACGGCAGCTTGTTAAAAACCCACGTTTTAAGAACGGGGTCCCACAAAATCAACAGCTTCCTTCGATATCGCGCAAGGCTGAATATCATCAACTCTTGATTCCGTTTATGAACCCTTTGCAATATCCATTCCCGATTTGGCGCCCAGTCAAGATACAGATACCTGATGAAATTACGTATCTGGTATTGTGGAGCGCTACCAATCGCGAGTCCACTCTCTATCTCCGCCCTCCGTTGATCGAGAGTTGCATTTAGATGATCCTCGATGTCTGGAACGAAGATTGGGATGCCCATGCGTAAGAACTTAGCTCGAAATTGCAGTCGTGGCATTGGGTACTTCGATTTCTTGGATAGGCGCGGTGGTCCGAATCTCTGGTAAGGATCGGGATACCATTCTTCTTGTACTAATACATATGAGGTGTTCAGAATGTCGTGGACTTCAATCTTCCTACACTCGACTGAGAGCTTGTAGAGTCCTTCCGGCCAAAGTCGAAGATGGGTAAACCACGGGTCTTCGTAACAGGATTTCAACCATATATCGCGGATCGGGGTGTAATTGACCATACTTTTATCGTAATGCTCGCCTTCAGCAGCGCGGTTCTTCGTGAGTTTCCACTCACCAGAAGCGACGAGGTCCTTGACGATAGCTTCCAATTGTGACGAGCGTACGAGAACGTCAATCTCAGGTTGGCCCATGACGTTTACTCCACTCCATGTCAAGGCCAGAGTGCTGATTAGAACGAAAGGATGATTGTTGGATTGAAAGATGGCCAAAGTGTTGTCTAGATAGCCGGTACAGATGGGCATTTGTGGGTCGATGGTTTCCGCTTCGACGTCACTGGCTTCATGAGGAGGGGGTGTTCCCGTTTGCATATTGGTTGTATGCGCGATCAGCGATAGTAGTAAGTTGGAAGTTGTGAGATCAAGAGTAGTGAGCGGTAAAGTCGCGGGGAAATCACTCCCCACGACTACTCAGAATAGCTAGAACAAGCCCCCGCGAGAATTAAAATAATATTTAAAAGCTATAAGTAATACTCGAAAGCCTTTTATAATTAATCTAAAATAATATCGAAATAATACTTAAAAGTCGTAAATGAAAGAATTGAAATAAGACTTAAAAGTAGAATGTTGTCGTACTTAAAGCAGCTATAGCCCCAACCCTCCTGAATGCGATTTGGCTAACCCATTCGTTACCACGTCTGGCAAAGACATTACAGAAATTGTACGGCCTGCCCGAGTCCCCCTTGATGAAGGACGGAGCAATTAGCTTGAGAAAGAAGCATCAGACAGGGGAAAGTCTCTTTCATAGTCCGGGTCCGAGATCTTGCCTTCCTTCCCCAAAGTGACAGACCATTCCTTTCAGAGCGCTGATGGAACCCACTAATATCATGGAGCATCTTGCGAGTTTCTCGGTAGCTGAAAGAGTTCACGTGCATCTTGTGGAGCCATATCGGGGGTCCTCATCGCCACCAGCGACCATTTTCCTACTACGTTGAGCTCAATTGTTCACAATTACAACTAAGAATTCAATTACCGGGTTTCTGGTCTTTTCATCCGATGTTGGTAAAGAGCGATTTTCATCAAAAGCTATTACTATCCGACAAGGCCATTGTGTACCTATCTAAGAGCGGTAACTCGCCGTCTATGGTAGTTCATGACCACCTTACCTTACCTATCTAAGAAATACTGGGAATTGGTTATGCCTTGGTTTTAGGTTTTTTTTTTAGCCAGTCGAGACTTTTTTGTTTGATGAACCGAATCGAATCGATGCTCCTACTCTAACTCAATTGAGTATTATGATTGGCTACTTTTTTCGACAATGGAGAAAGCGCAAGATCATATCGCATCCGTGGGTACGAGTACTCCGGATATACATACGGGATAGATGGAAATATTTAATCGATGATTAGGATTCCACAGAGCACTTCCCTTCCCTTCCTAACATACATAAAATAATAGATACCAGCGTGAACATTCACAGTAGACGTATCATAACATTTAGTACAAAGTATATGCGCCAAATTTTGGATCCCCTACCTAAACTTCTTCCCCCACGAACCGGGAACGCCACCCCAAAAGCCCTACGCCACCTCCCAGGCGCCCTATCCTACAGCGCCCATCGTCCCATAATCAAAACTACCTACCTAAAAAGCTCCAGAACCCCCACCGCTCCCCAGCCCTGTCCTCTCGCGCCAATAGCAGTGGCGGCTTTTCCGAATCACACTCCTGCCTCTTCTCGCTCCCCTCCTCCACCTCCTCGTCATCACTATTTCCCACTACTCTCGATCTGCGACCTCGGGCTCTCGGCTCGGCGGCTATCCGCGCGCGATCCTTGGGACGCATGGTGAAGTATGGGATTCCGCTGATGAGGAGGTAGATCGAGTATGTGAGGATGAGGAGGAAGAGGAGGGAGAGAGTGCTGGCGATGCAGATGGGGAGGATGGAGGCGTTGAGGAGACATCAGTGGCTTTGGTTGCAGTGTTCGAGTGGTAGCATGGTTGGTGTGAGGGGAGGGGTTGGGATGGGATGGATGGTGTCGAGGTATGTGATTGTTGGTGGGATGTTGAGAGCGCGCGCCGGGCCTGATGCGAAATCGTATTGGTGAGAGTTGTGGCTTTGGATTTGGGGTGGGTTGAATTGAATTGACTTTGAAGAAGTTACACTTGATTCTTGGAAATGGAAAGAGGATTCGTGGTTGGGTGGGAACATTGCGACAAAAAATGTATTCTTTGGCGCTGGCTGGTACTCTCTTGTTGCCTGGTACCTAAAGACCCATTCTGGGCGGACGCCGACCGACAATTTCAAAACCTTATCTTACCCTTTTGGATCGATCTGTCTTGTTGCTTTCTTTTCCTATGGTAATTAGAGAACGTTGCGTATTGCCTTCCGATCAATCAATACCTAATCGTCATTGACCGGTGTCATACCTTCTGACATATCTATCATTGGAAACATGTCACGTACGCGGATGACCCCGTCATCCCTTCCCACCGACAATGCTGCCGGCTTCATGGCCAGCCTCTTCCGCGACAGAGCGTGCATTGAAAAGGCTTTTCGACAAGAGGGCGGGGAGCTCCAGTATCTTGAAGAATGCTGGTCCGACTCTGCCGTCTTGCAATTTATCCTACTCGGCTGGTTAGGCCTTATTCTCAAGGGCCTCCTCTTTCTTTTCGTCGTGACGCTTGTTGCCGCGTGCATACAAGGCCGGCGGCCGTCGTATGTATTCGTGTCGTGTGTCAGGAAGACGATGAATTTGATATGGGGCATTTGTTCCTGCGCTGAGATAGATGATGAGGAGATGGTTGGGGGGGCATCTGGTGAGAGGGAGAAAGATTTGGGCACGGTTCGGCAGGAACACAGAAAGGGTGGAGGATACTTTGGGAGCCCCAAGGAAAAGGTGCCGACCGAGAGCTCGAAGCAGACCTTAATCAATGCGCTAATTCTGAATGAAAGGTCTGATTCCACGAAAATATGAGAAATTGGTGTCCAAAGTCCGCAACCAAGACCGGCGCGGAAGGAAGCTCTACTAAAAGTCGACCTAGGAGGCAAAAATTGCATCAGGCAATGCAAGCGAATGGACTGTAGGGACGGCTGAGGGGGCACATGAGTGGGTCAGATTAATGTGCATAGATGACAGCCAGCAAATTCTTGAGATTGAAACCCACTCTCATGACTTCTACCAGAGCATGCTTTAAAACCAGTCAGTGGATCCTTGGTATCATGAAAAACTTGTCAGCGTCCATTTTGAACCTGGTTACTTATCTAATGTAGGTTTCCCTAAGAAAGAAGTATGAACAGAAGTAAAGACAGAGATGAACACTTTAGATGTACGTGAAGCCAAGGCCCCGATGAGTTTCTATAGCTCAGTCTATTTACTGCCTTACAGCAGATCGAGCATGAAGAGTAAGAGGGGAACCATGGCTGAGAGTCAGGCCAGCTTGCAGCCACCTGTCCACCAGCCCGACTCTCTCCACAGCTCACACCTTGAAATCTCTTGGTCAATTGATAACGAGTGTACGGTCCTATCAAGATGGAGATCAGAGTGACCATGGGTGGGGATGAAGTCAGGATGGGCAGAACCAAGGTGCTCGTCTCGAGGAACTGCAGGTAATGGAAGAGCCCCAGAAGGGGGATACGAGATACTACCATCATTGGCAGCGATAGCTCCTGTGCGACTCATAATTCCTCGCGCAGCAAGGACACAGCCACCGTAAGCGAATCGAATCAAAGAGTCCCCAGTCAAGCTTCCAATGGCAAAGAGACCTGGCGCGAGCTCCAAGTCCTTCTCAACCCTTGACCTCAGGGTACTACCGGATATGGCAGATGAAGGTTCCATTCTCTCAATAGGGGTACCGAGGACATCACTTGCAAGGCTGTTTTCGAGGTAGCTCAAAGACCCACGCCTTCCAATCACATACTCCATGCTCGAGATCTCCCTGTGTAGCATCGTCCCGTCTCTTCTTTCAAGGCTAAGAATTGCAGTGTCACTAGATACTGCGACTTCCTTGATGTATGTATTTGGTAGTCCTTCGTAGACATTGTCCCAATCACGCTTGGTGAAGAAGGGATTAGAATTTCTTCTCCTCAGCGGCGAGCTTACACTGCTGGGGCCCAACGTCTGCTTTGCAGCCAGCTTCATACGCCTGTAGATACTGGCGTACTCAGGGTATGCGCGTGGGTGGCATGCTCGAAGGGGCGAGGGACGGTTTTCAGGATCCCACTTGAAAATGTGGATGATCTTGCGGTCTGCCGGCGTTGATATAATGACATCGGCAGCGGTAAAGCCTGAGCCAACGACAAGCAATGGTGCCTCGCTTGAAACATTGGATATAGGCAAGGCGTATAGCGGACGTAGAGGCGGACGTGGTGGGATTAATTTGGAGAAGATTCCGGAAGCAAGGACCAGATGTTGACAGGTGACGTTGTGAGACCCGACGTAGAAGCCAGCGTTGACTCTGCGCACATCTCCCACTTCCACGTTAGTGTAGACCGAGTTCTGAATTCCGACCTCTTTAGGGTACGTAGCAAGATAATCGGCAACCTCTCGTCGTGTTGGTCGGTGGAACTTTGGCACAGGAGTGCCTCGCGACGCCTTGTGGTGCTCTTCGAAGCTGTAACCGGGGAGTGAGAGCATCCCTGCGTAGCTCAACGCTCCAATGTCCCAGCTCGCGGATACTGGATTATCTGCCCATTGACCTCCGACTTGAGCAGTGTTGCCCAGAACGATATGTTGCACCTTCTTTCTAGCCTCAAGCCTCCATTCCACACACGTATTGTATTCATCCGGATCTGTATCGGCGAGCGGGCGAATCAAAGTGTCGAGAAGGACATTAATGGGAAGTGCTTGCGTGGAGTAAGAGAGGCGAGATGCAGCGAAGTGGGCGGTAAGGTCGTGGACGTCGACATCGAGAAGACAGGACGATTCTGAAAGCCTCTTGTGTAAAATTGGATCTGGATGGGGACTCGAGGGGTTATAATAGGGAACGTAGCCATGGAGTATATAGGAGAGGATGAGGGCGGAGGGGCCGTTGCCAACAATGACGGTGTCGATATAGGCGGGAAGAGGCCTGACGGCCATGCTTTGTATGTGGATGATGCCCGGTCAGGGATTCATGGGTGAGAAAACGCATTCGATATAGCGTACGGCTTCAGAGGCACGGGGGGTAAAGCATCCAGGTTTGTAGAGACAGGCGAGTCTCGGGCAGTCGTCAATGATTCCGTCATCATGAGCCTCTTGAGGTTATTTTCTCCAAGGAGAAATACCAATTGGTCTATATAGTCAAGTTAGGAGAAGAAGGAGAAGAAGAAGAAGAAGAAGGAGAAGAAGGGACAAGGATCTTTCAAGCGGGATATGGCTGACTAGTATGTCAGAATATATATTGCTGATGAATTTGTAAGCTATACGACTAAAGGAGGAACTTGCAGGTGCGTAAAAGTACTTACCTTAACGGAGAGAAATGATGGCCTCTTGAGTATCCACACTAAGCTTCTTCTGGTTAGGTGTACACAAATTAGCGTAAATAAGGTAAATTAAGATACCGAGGTAAGGCTGAGCTACGTCAAGCGTCCTCCACAACCCAGGAGCCTGGCTGTCGTCAAGTATGTATCTCTAAACGGTAGAGCAACTTCTGCTTCTTGGCTTCAGTCGCTGATGAATTCCTCAACTAAGGGGTGGTCGGCTTCACCTGAAGCCCCGCGGTCACCGCGGCCTCGGCTCCAAGCAACTCCCTCTCCTACACTCGCGACTCCTTACAAACGATAGTCTACCGCATTCAGAATCGAACTGGATACTCCCGATGCTTTCGCCTCTCTAGGCAGGCACTGATTCACTGCGTATCGTGAACAGAACCACGGATGCCACCGCAGGTATAAAGTGAAAACAATATACGGGACAGACAGAGTCTAGGAAGAGTCGAGCGATGGAGAGTTCCCGTGGAAGCGAAAATGACGAAGTGGATGTGGATGGCGCTGGAAGTGACATCGATCATGGGCAAGAGCAGGAGACGAGCGACTGGAGTGAGGACGACGATGGGATGGAGTTGGACGAGGGCTCTCTTCAGGATTTGTCAGAGTTCAGTGATGATGAAGACATTATGGATGATGATAATGATGATGATTATTCGGGTGAATTTCCTTCGGATGAATTCCCGTGGCTCAAACCCATCAATATTCACATCAAGGCATCAGATGCTGCGGACTCGCCCAATGTTGGTAGATGCAGAGCTAAGCTTATCGACCGAGACCAAATCCGAGCTACCTTTCATCGTGACATGGAGGAAATAAGCCATGATGCAGCTAACTTGGCTTTCGATATATTCGATAGATGGGGTTGCCTAAAGTCGGAGTATCAATGTCATCCAATAAAGAAAGGAAATGGAGTGTGGGGGCCTGAGCTAAATAGCGGTCGATTCCTATTGATCGAAACTGTGGCTGTACCAGAACAGTACCAACGAAAGGGTCATGGAAAGGAGCTTTTGCGTCAAGTTTGGGAGAAAGCGCAGGAGATGTCGACCCAAATTGATGATAAACGGAGGGCTGATCGCTTAAGACATCTCGAGGAATTGTGGGGGACGGAACGGTCTGATGGTGAGCCGTCAATGGCCGTTGATGACTTTATCGATCGAGTTGATCCAAGCCTTAGACCAGGGCAGCACGAGGCTAGTGCCTGCGAATTCGCTATCGTCTGGGCAACAGTGCTTAATACGGATGAGACGGACGCCCAGACCCGCGGACTCTCCTCTGCGGAAAGGGATGAATTTTATCAAGAAAAACAGACAGCCCTTGAGCACTACTGGAGAGCTATGGGATTCCGCCGCATCGGCTCGAGCGCGTACTTTTGTCTGGCAAAAGATGCTAAACATCCTGCTCATTCGCTGACGCCACAAGACGATTACACGCGCCCTGCAGCTTTGTGGCTCTCTCCTCGCCGTGATGATCAGGACTTTCCCCTCCTTCCCCCCGTCCCAAGCCAGGATAGCTTTGAAAAAATGCCTTTGAAAGACATCGAGGCCAAGGAGCTGCTTGAAGCTCGAATTCAGTCCCATCCTGCCACACATCCTGATTGGCTATCCGTCGATAGGCACGGCAACAATATACTACATATCCTAGCCCGAGAATACAAAGCTGAAGCTCTGACATGGATTTTGTCACTACCGTTCGCTGATAGTCTACGATCTGTGAGGAATCTTGAGGGAGAGACGCCATTAGAAGCTCTAGAGACCCAGATAGAATCAGACAGGAGCTTTAGAGAAGTTATGCTGGCCCGTGTGGTCATGGCGGACAAGTACTCTGGATTGACCCCAAATCAGCTGCAATGTCTCGTGCAACTCAAGTGCATGGAAAATCCTTTGCATGACGAGCTCACTAGACTCTGCTTCGGATGTACCTGTGGGCTTTGCCTCGGCGGATTTTTGAGCCCGCGGGTTGCATATGCACTTGAATGTCAAGGTGGTTGGTGTCACGACATGCTCAGCGGTAATCTGTATCTCAACCCTACCATTTGGTGTGATCAATGGGATGAAATGCTGGACCACCTTGCTCCAAGGGTCAAAGTCAACCTCCGAACCAATAAAAGCATGCGCCAAGGCTTCACAAATCTCTTCTCATTCATCGCTCCGACGCTGCAAGCCAAGAGACTTCCTACATCTGAAAACATACTTCACCTCCAGGCTGCTTGCAACGAGTGGCCACCCGTTACTCGCAATTACTTGCAACGAGGCGGCACCGTGTACGCGGTCGTGCAAGCATGTTTCGACCGGGCCATCGATCAAGACCAGTACTTGGGAGACGGAAGACACGAGGAAACATTCCAGAGCGATATTGACGCACTGCCTACATGCCGAAATGACAGGGAGTTTGTCTTTGCCCGCCGTTAATGTCGTAGGCTGGAAGGCTTGCCAGACGAGGTGGATCCTAGGGTGGGAATGGGAGGAATATGGTAGACGTTGGTCTCTGCGGGGTGTTGGTATCGTCAACAGTGTGCAAGAAGCATACATTCAATGACTGAGAAATCTCTGCGAAGTACAAATGCCCGCCGAGCCACTAACGGATGCACCTGCCTTCGCCATAACACGGGGCCACGGCGAAGAGTCCTTTGCTTTGCTTCTTGCTACATCCTGAACAGATTGCGACTGTGCATCGTATCTCTCGCTGCCACTAATCGAAGGCTGCAGGGACCGTCTAGCGTCAGTGTCTATATAACGAACTTGAATCCTGCAACGACGCTTATCAAGCGCCGATTCCATCTATTACTAGCATAGTATACGACTCAATATAGCTAGCTGCCTTCCTCCCCCTTCATTCATAGTCTTCTACCCCGCATACCCCATCCCCAGCCAGCAAATACACCTAATCTAATCCCATTCACCGTATTCCCTCCCTCCCCCCCCCCGACAAACTTTTCCCTATCACCCTCTAGACTTCTACATCCATATATCTCCCCCCCCCTTCCCCCACACTCAAGATCAGATCACATCACATCAGATCATATGCAATCAATCTATGTTGTATTAAGAAAAAACTATCCCATCCTATCCCCACGGCTTATCTACCTCTCCTCTCCTCTCCTCTCCGCTTTTGTTTTGTGAGATACCTTACCATCCCCCAACCACCCCTTTTCTCTTAAATCTCTCGATATATATATACATACATACATAGAGAACAAACTCTCCTCCTCATCATTTAGCGAATCTTTCTAGATCTGACACAGAAGAGGGATAGTGTATGATTAGCCGGATAAGACGAAAGGAGGGGTGGGTTGTGACGGTGATGGGGTCATGTATAGAATGGGGTTTCAATGGAGGGGAGGAGAGGTGGAATGGGGTTGTTTTTGGGGCGTTTGGTGGAAAGGGGTTGTTTGGGATTGTTTGGTGGATGGGTGGATGAAGAGAGGGGTTTGGGTGATGGGGGGATGAGGGGAGGGGGTTTGGGTGATGGGGTTTTCATGAGGGGAGAGGAGAGGGGGGAGGGGGGGTAAGATGCTGTTTTGAATGAGGTTATAGATGGTGGGTAGCTACGATGGCTGGCTGGCTGGCTGGATGGCTTTTTGTTGATGAGGTGGATGAAGGGAGTGTTTCCGGGCGCGTTCTATATGTGATTTTGCAATCTCTATATATCTATATCTATGATGCATCGAAAGACAAAAGCGCCGCCAGATCTAGTCAAAGTAGCCTGATTACCTCCTCTAATGTCCGGAACGAACCCCCCCCCCCCCAACCCCTTCTCAAGAAGTCGAGTGATGACAAGCAATCACACTATCCGCCCCGTCCGCCTCCGTGACCGTCGTCAACGGCCCCAAATACGCCGCCGGCACATCCTCCGTCGTAGCATACCCATCATCCCCGCAATCATCCGCCTCGTACCCATACTGCGGCTTACACGGCCCCCAACCATACTCCCCCGTAAACTCGCAGTCATTGTCTGCGAATCGGCAACTCTCATCCCACACGCACACTTGCACGTTGCTGATGCAGCGAGGGACTAGGGTGACGGGGTCCAAAGCGGGGGCGTTGCTGCCGCCGTTGACGGCCATGTAATCGGCGCAGGCCTTGGCGCCGAGGAACAGAGAGGCGCCGGTGGTCCAGCCGGAGGAGAAGAGCGTTTCCATGAGAGCGTAGAAGTTTGTTTCCATGTTGTTGAGGGCGGAGAGGCCGAAGGCGGCGTTGGTGTCTGGGTCGTACCACCAGGCGCTGCAGACGCCGTAGGCGTCGTACGAGGCGCATTGGACTAGGGAGGGGGTTGTTAGGGAGCCGTTGCTGGCGAGCTGTTGCGGGTTCGTGTCTCGGGCTAGGGTTATGAATATGTTGCTGGCTGTGAGGCAGGAGGAGACGATGTAGGTTTCCAACGCCGCGGTGAGGTTGGTGGTTTCGGCTTGGAGGGACGCGCGGGGCGCGATGAAGGAGCCGTTGGCGGCGAAGAGGGCGAAGGTGGTGAAGTCCTGTTGGACGAGGCCGAGCGCGGCGGATATGTTTTTTTGGTATGTGGTTTTGATGGTGCTGAGGCCGTCGTATATATCGCTGATTTGCACGATTTCGGAATCGAGGGTTCCGGTGGGGTTGAGCTGTTTGAGCACGCCGGGGCTTTGCCGCATGGCGGTCTCGGTGACGGATGTGACGGCCTTTCCGAGTGAGGCGGGGAGGCTGAGTAGAGGCGCAAATGCTGTCAGTGCTTGGAGGAAATCGCCGAGAGATTGCGTCTTTTCCACTTCGGGGTTGATTGTTTTGACAATCTTGCCCACTGGACCGCCGGCAGATAGGTCGGCGTTCTCAATGGCTTCGTAGATGGATTCAAACCATTGCCATATCGCGAAAATTGTGTAGAGAGTGTACGCTTCTTGTGGACTGTACCCGCTGAAGTTTTCGGGATAGTCACACATTTGCGGTCCGGTGACGTCACACTGTTGTTCTTCTACTCCCACAGACTGCTGGTAGCATGATACGAAACTGGTGTTGGCACCGCCACATGCTCCCTGATTGGCCTTCCACCAGTTTGTCAGATAAGTATCCATTTTCAGCTCTTCCCAGCATGTTTGGGTGAGGTTTTGTCGGAGGTTGCTACAATTACCATCCTGTCTCCCGGGTAAAGGTTGGTATAGCTGTGAGGTAACAGGCGAAGCGTCCGATAATAGAATATGCGTAAAGGTCGCAGAAAGCAAAAGCGGCCAGGCTCTTGGCATATCTTTCAGCAGTGCAGTGTTTGTCAATGTCAAGGGAACAGTCGGGTCAAGAGCGAGAGTTGCAGCAATGCGGTCAAACTGAATGAGTCTTCAAAGAACGAGACGTTGTAGGAGAATTTCGATAACCGAAGAGGATTGTCCAAAAACGAAGGTGTATGAATACTCTTCCCGGAGACGAAGACTACCTTGCATGTACAACAAGATACAGCTACTCAATCCCGACTTTATACGAATTGACGCCACTGGCGCATTACAGGATTATGTTGGCTTACCGCTCATTCACCCATGACCTTTTCCACAAAAATGGACTTTGTTCGATGCTCGCCAAACTAGCCCGGAAGTTGAAGATATAGAGTTGTCATCCAACGCCACGTGGGTATATGGATTGGGTAGACCTTCAGAAACCAGGAACCCGAGGGCGGCCGATCCGACGTAAGTTTAGGGTCGAGATTAGAAGGCTAATCAAGCCAACGGGAGACTTTTCGTGGGATGCGGCAACCCGCGAGAGTGGGTACGACAGGGTGGCATCGAATTCAATCCTCAATCAGCATTGTCGAATACTTTGGCATACAGAGCCCACGAGGCCAGCCAAGAGGGCGCGCGATATAAGCGCAGGCTCGCGACTGGAGTAGCGCTTACGCTAGAATAACTCTCTGCCTTGATGCGATGTTTCAGGGTCCCCAGAAGCGTGTTCGGACTCGGAGGGCGGTATCGGAGCAGTGAGAAGGAGCTGCGTAAGTTCGAACTAAGTACAGACTTCCAGAGCGGGTATCGATGATCCTGTGCACAAGTTAGTACGTGACGTGGGGGGCCATAAGAGTCTTGTCAAATGAATACGTCTTTCCCATGAGGTAATCTGCCAAAAAGGAAGGTCATTGCAGGTGGTGCATGATTGGCTTGATCGTGCTCAACGTGTCAAACGGAACATAGCTGCTTCACTTGAAAGATGCGCGTAATAGTGGCTTGCAATTTCTTCTCCTGCCTCCATAATGCACGTCTCATTTAAGAACAGAACGGCCAAATCCCGATGATCACGCTGAAATTTGGTTCAAAGAAGCCGCTTCTTAGGGAAAAGCAAAGAAACTTTCATATGACGCAACGTACTCATGAGTAGGAACGGGAAGGTGAATAATGTGACTCCAGTTACGGTATACGAATAAACAAGGCAGAAGACACGCACTCAGCGTATGATATGTCCAGTAGTTGGTACGTCCCCGGATTCTTACGTGTTCTCCGCGGTCTCTGTGTTCTCGTTGATGTCATCGGCCGTTCGAGCTCGTGACAAATCACTGCCACTGCTGTCACTTCCCAAATCCTGCCCAATTCGCTTTACCATGTTCTCAATTCGTTTGGTAGCATTCTCCAAGGCTTCCAGTCTGCTTACAAGCTCACTGATATCGTGTCCATGTAAACCCTCACCTACGTGTGCCGCCAAGCCGTCCATCGCCGCCATCGAATCCTTTCGCTTGGCTTGTTTCCGGGGACCCTTGTGTTTGCTCTCTGATCTGCTTGCGGCCTTGCCATTAAGATCCCCAGATATAGGGTTCTCTTCGGCTTCAGTAATCTCGTCTTGGATGTATTGGGGCGGGTCAGAGTCAAAGACTGCTTGTATGTCTGCGTGTACGGAAAAGCGTGAAAATTCAAATGAGCCCAGTTTGCCCAGAATGTTCATCGGCTTCGTGGCCCACAGACGCTTGCGCTCGTACACATTGATGGCCAAGAGGAGCGGCCCGTTGATCGTTCGTACAGCTGCAACATTGATCTTATGAAACCAGCGTGGGGTGACAACCATCTTGAGAGGCAGGAGGATAAGCAAAGCTAGGATGTTAAAAGGCGGCTGATAATTGAAGATTGCATCGCTCTTGACCCCTTCAAAGGTGAGGACTGCTCTTCTGAACTGGATCTCTGCTGCCACATTGGACGCGATTTTGGAAAAAGTGTTGCTGAGCATCGATACGAGGATGGTGAGGAAGAGCGTATCGCCCAAGAAGGCGAAGGTGACCATCAGGATTGGTCCGATAAGCCAATGGAATTCGACTGACTTTTGGATCCCAGTCCCGTCGAGGCCGAACCAGACAAATAGCATCCACTTGGAAATGGTGATGGGCGGATGATCGCCCTTGCCTATCCACACCAAGCTGAGCAGGAATCCCCCAAAGCACCACATTGCTAACAAGGTAAGGACTGTGAAATCCGCTATCATGGCTCGCAGGGACACGAAAAGCATATTCTCCGAGAGTAGGTTAAAAGCCAAGCGTGGTATCAGCACGGGTGCCGCTGCCGATAGGATATCAAGTGCTGTTGTACCAGATCGATTACCACTCGTCACTAAGCTATAGAAGCGAAGGACAAGATAGACGAGATGGATGATAATGAAGGTGAAGTCCAGGAAGGCCCAAAGATTCTGCGTATAACACTTCCATCCATGTTCCAAGATGGAGGCAAACTCGTCTAGTGCCCAGCCTGTCGCATAAATACCATAGATAAGCTCGGACTTGGTATATTCATCATGGTCGCGGTGCTCCATGGCGAGGATATAGAGTATCAGAAGGGCCACAAATTGGCAGATATCTAGAGCATTCCTTGTTCGGGGGACCATGAGCCTATACTGGTTGAGGACTGGGGCCTTTTTAGGGTAGTACAGTGTGATGGGCTTATACTTGTAGTGGTCGGGTATTATATCGATGAAGGATGACGGGGTGTAGACGACACGGCCAACGTAGATGGCTTCCATCACCTTTTGACATGACGGCGTACTCAAGAAGATCTTACTCTCCGAGATGATGGCGATCTCCAGGACCGTGGATTTGCCAATCCTGTGTCCCCGCTTTAGGACGCTGGATGAGTTGGCATAGCTGTGGACTCGTTGGATCTCCCGGGGCGCATTCTGGAATGGTTCAAATCCGGCGACGAGTATGTGTGCAAGTAAAAGCATTCCATCGCGTCCTGGATGGTGCTCATCGAAACGCCTGAGCATTTTGGCAGCGGTCAATTCGCACAGATGTGCCAGAGTGGTAGTGATGGTTTGGTGGGCCTCGAATGCTTGTTCGCGAAGGAAGTAGAGCTTGTTCACGAGCAGACAGTAGATGATGGAGACGTCTTTTTCGTCCCAGAGACGGTCGACCAAGGGTCTGACAATGGTAACATTTATCCTTGGGGCTCTCAATTGATCCAAACTATAGGGATCATCAATGCTGTTGATGAGCTCGTGGCGGACTCGATGGATGGTTGTATAGATGGGTAGATCTGCGTAAGGATTTGGGCCGGTGGGACCTTGATAGTGATGCTCTTCATCTTCTTCATGTGCGATTAGAGGTTCCGCCTCTCCACCACTATGTGTCCTTGTCCTTGTCATGGCTATGGAGATGAAGATGAAGATGGGGACGGATATGGGAAGGGCATCTGTGTTGAAAGGACGAAAGAATGAAAGTAAGTGATGACGCGTAAAAAAAGAAAAAGAACAAGGAAAGGTAAGGTAAGTTGAAGTAAAGTAAGGTATGGTATGGTAAGGTAAAGAATGATAATGATGAAGAAAAAGAAAGTTGATCTGGATCTGAATTTGGATAATTCCTTCTTTCCCCAGACACGCTAAAAACGCCTTGAACCTTAAAGTTTCGGGTACTTTACCTTATCGAGAGGTATCTATGAGGGGTAATCTACCTAAAGTAAAGTACCTTGCCATACGTTACCCCAGGCACCTTCAACCATCATGACACCCATCGCTGATCTATCAAAGACCTTGGATTTTTCCGTATTGAAAGATAAAAATGTCCTCGTCACCGGCGGAGCCTCAGGCTTGGGAGCTTTAATTGCTACCAGCTTTGCAGAGAACGGGTAGGGCATACGCCCATTCTTCAGATATCTCTACTCTACTCTATATACCAAAGGCCAACAACACGTAGAGCCAAAGTCACAATCGCGGACATCAACAAACAAACAGGCGAAGCCCTCGTGGAAGCATTGCGTAAAAAAGGACTACAGTATCTATCTCCTCAACCCCCACAATCAAAACATTCTCTGAACCACCCTACCTAGCCTCAACTACATATCCACCGACGTAACAAACTGGCACTCTCAAATCACCGCCTTCAAAACCGCTATCTCACACTCCTCCCCCCACAGCACCATCGACATCGTCGTCGCCGCCGCCGGTGTCGGTGGATCCCCTTTCATCCCCCCAAACGAAGACCCGCCCTCTTTGGAAAACGATCCCCCGCTGCCCCAAAGCGCGGATCTCAATTTTGACGTCAATATCAAAGGCAGCTACTACACTAGCAAACTCGCCCAGCATTACTTTGCCCTTGCATCCCCTTCTTCCTCTGTTTCTTCTTCTTCTGTTTCTTCTTCTTCTTCGTCGTCTCCCCCCCCTCCGTTCCGAAAATGCCTCCTCCTCATCGCCTCCCTCGCAGCCTACCTCGAGATCGACGCCGCCGACTACACGGCCTCCAAATGGGCCACTAGAGGCCTCTTCCGCGCCACCAGATCCAAGTTCCAGGACCTGGGCTACAGAATCAATCTCATTGCGCCCTGGGTTATGGATACGCCCATGTCTAAAGGCTTGGCGGATCTTTGTCGTAGGGAGGGCTTTCCGGTGGGGGAGGCGGGTGATGTGGCGATGGCGGCGGTTAGGTGTGTGGTTGATGAGGGTGTTGTTGGTGAGTTTTGTTTGGGGGGGAAGTGGGAGGGGGAGAGGGGGGTGGGGGTGGGGGTGTTTTTTGGGGTACGCTTGGCTAATCATGAGAGTGGGTAGGGAGAGCGATTGCGGTGGGGGCGGAGCGAACGTTCGATTTGAGGGATGATGGGGAGGGGTTGAACGCGGGGGTTGAGATGAAGGAGTATTTGGGGGGTGAGGCGAGAGGGTTTATGGAGTTTTTTGGGCAGAGGGTGTAGGAGGTATTGGTTTCATGTGGTATATTATTCTATGTTGTTCATTGACTTTGTTTATTGATGAATGCCATCTTCCGAGAATTAGATTTCTTGGAGATATATTATACACGGAAAGCCTCCAACGACAGAAACCACTGCAATACAGCTTACAAATATATACAAAGCCAAACCACAAGCTCCATCACCCGTGGCCATGCCCATTCCCTAAACAACATCATCCCCTCTCCCCTTCTTCCCATCCAACCGCGCAGCCCCCTCCACCGCCTCCCTCGTCCCCGCATCCGACCCCCTCCCACTCTCCACCTCCCACCCCCTCTGCACACCAATCCTCCCCAACCCAATCAGCGCATTCCGATCCCCACCATCCCAAGCATCAAACCCGGCATCCGAGGACGCAATCACTTTCGCCGACACCCCCACCCCCTTATCACGTCGTCCCGGCGCACTGCCGTCGGAGTGCCCACCGCCGTAGTAATGGGGTTTCGGGGGGCTTTTGTTGCCGTCGAAACCGTAGTAGTGTTTGCGATCCGAGGCGTAGCGTTTGGAGGTGAAGTAGGAGAAACTGAAGATGGGTGATGAGCGGAGGTGCTCGTAGAGGGGTTTTAGAGTCGGGACGCAGGCGCAGACTATGAGGAGGAATAGTTCGGCGCCGGTCCAGGCGGCGAGGTCGTAGGTTGCCCCTGGGGGAGGGAGGTTAGCGGGGGATGTGGGGGGGAAGAGGGAGCGGGGTGGGGTGATCAGGCGGGTGGACTTACAGGTGAAGTCGGCGCGGGAACTCAATTCGTGGAGGTAGGCGACTTTGACGGCGGAGCATATTCCGGCGCTGGGGGGGTGTTAAGGGGGGGGGGGCTCTTAAGGGCTGGGGTGGGGAGAGGACGTACAAGACGCCTAGGCTGAGGAGTATGCTTAAAGCGATTTTGCGCTCACGTTGTATATTTAAGTTCCAGATGAAGGTGATGGGGAGTAGGGCGAGGAACATGTCAATAAAGGTATAGTAAGCTACGACGTATCAGCGACAGCTCATACAGGCTATGCCCGCCACTCTCAAACTTACCTCCAGTGAAGATCGCAAAGTCACTTTGGACACTCGGCTTCCAGCACTTGGCGTCGGGGACCTCAGTCGGCTCCCACAAAGCGCGCGGTGGGTTGCATTGCGCAAACGTTAAGATGCTGGCCAGAGCTCCAATAACGAATGTAAGGACAATGCTCAAGTACAGAGACCATTTGCGCCATCTAGTCGATGGCCCTATGAGCCGCAGGATCAGGAAGGCGACGGACATTTTCGCTATTGCTAGAGCCATGATACCCAATGGATTCTCGATCCAGGTGATCTTGGTGACCTTTTGGATATCCGCCGGCTTCAGGTAGTAGAGATGTCGCCCTCCGCCGTCTGTTGCGGCGAATGTTTCACATATTGTTGTGGATATGTACAAGATCTGACGGGTGCGGTTTAGCAGTGTTGGTTGTTTTAGGGAGAGTCAGTCTTGCTACTTACAAGAGCTGTCAGCATTAGCCAGTCGTCGGTTCCAAAGTTCTTGAGCTTGTATCGCGAATAGAAGCGCAAGATCACCATGATGACGCAGATTGAAAGCTCGGTCCACCACATGGCAAGCAATTGTGGGCCCCGGTTCCGATCGCCATCGGTGGGACGCGGTAACGGTTCCATCTGAGATCTCGGAGATCGAGCAGCGAGTGAAGTCGCAGAGGTTTGGATAAGGGGCAGGAGTGAAATGGATAGAGGTGCATAGAGGAAGCTGACGGCGTTCAGTTGATTTTATTGCCGTACATTTCTGGCTAGAACGCTGCAGCTCACGAACAGGAAATATCATTGCCACGATGACATGTGGCACGGCGTCTGTGTACATGGAGCCAAGCTGCTTAGAGTATAACGAGATGTGTGTCTATTAACAGCCTTCTGTTGGAAATGCGGCAAAGGAAACGAGTAGGATGCCATCTCTCCAGAGACTGACAGTGCACATGTGATCCATGAGGAATGGCGCTTTCTCGGCGCTGCCATAATAGTCTCTTGAGACTATACTGTATGGAGGCTCTGTCTCATAACCGAGCCTGCTACTTTGAGGAAAGCAAATTGAGGTCAGAGTACTCCGTAAGGGCCGAGGTAGCGTGATACGGCCTCGCGTGTGAATTTGAGAACATATGAGTAAGAAGAGTGCGTGGTGCGCGTGCATGTGCATAAGTTTGCTGACATGCATGATGCGTATGAGCTGAGAAATGGTTGGGGCGCAGTGCCTACGAAGGATCAAACCTGCATGAGCATGGAAGACTAACAAAATCGCATGATGACTAAGGGCGAATGAGAAGACTTGACGCTCACACTTGTCAGCATACCCCACTTGAGAAATGCAGCAGCAGCGAGGAGTAGAGTACGAGCACGGGGAGAATTTGGTAGTAAGGAAAAAGGTTTAAGGAAATCGCTTAAAGCGAAGGAGGGTAGCGTTTGTCCAGTAGGATTGGTGGTTTCCTGGAGGCTTGCAGCAGCCACAGATATATATTGGGCCACATTGTCTATTGAGGGGGTTAGAGATTCCTGATCTGTAAGTCTGACCGATGATCGCTTGGGGGGCAGCTTTGGCAGGAGGAAATTTAAAGCCTTTTTCAAAACCCGTGGCATCAAGATGGAAAATCGAGGGTACTCTGCACTCACATCTTCAATTGACTCGATGCTTTTTCAAGGGAAAGAGGCACCGTATTAATGGTGTCAACTCTTGTCAACATGATGCTGACTATACTTATTCTTTACCATATATGTTCGCACCCCTGGTATCGACTACTCAGCCCCTAGCTTCACCCCGGCTCTCATTCCATCTTCCTCAACCACCATAATTCAATTCTTCCCACCTCTCTAGAGCAGCCGTCCCGATACTACAAGATGGGCACTACCACATCGGATGAAACGAACATTGCCGTTTTGGTAAAGCAGCTACAAGGCATCAAGGCTTCCGACATCAAGGACGAGAAATCCCGTAAGGCTCTCTTCGAGGCTACAAGAAATGCCGCCTTTACCCTTGAGTCCCCAGGAGACTCTATTCAGCGCATTACATACATTGTATGACCCTAGAGTACAGCGTGTCGGTTTTAGGTTCTAAATTTGGCTAACGTATCCTTCTAGTCACTTCAGACAACCGCTGCTAGAATCGCTAGTGACCTCAAATTGTTCGAAATCTTGAGTAAAGACGAGGGTTCGACCTACACCACAGAACAGCTCGCAGAAACAACACAAGTAAACCATGTCCTCCTCGGTATGGAGACTGTCCATGAATTTGCCAGACTAAAAGTCTGCGATGCTAATGGACTGTCAAAGGACGTATCCTACGATATTTGGCCAGCGTAGGCATGATTGATGAGGTTGGCGAAGATCAATGGGCTGCCACCAACATCACCAAGACTCTCAGTGTGCCGGGACTCAAGGCCGGCATTTATCACAAGTGAGGTTCACATATCGAAGCAGCCTGATGAGGTTATCTAACAGCATTCTCTACAGCCACGACAATATACTACCTTGTTGGCAGGTCCTACCCGAGTTCCTCGCTGAAACCAAGTACCAGAATCCGTCCGATGCCGCCCACAGTCCTTTCCAAAAAGGTCACAGAACCGACCTAATGCCCTTTGATTGGGCCTTAGCGGTACCGTCACGCTTTGACAACTTTCTCCAATGGATGATGGCCAATCGCGAGGGGCAGAAGATATTTCTCGATGTCTATCCCTTTGAGAAGGAACTCTGTCACGGGTTGACGCCCGAAACCCCACTCTTTGTTGACGTTGGTGGTGGCATCGGCCATATGTGCCTCGCCCTTAAGCAAAGACTTCCTCATGCCCCTGGGCGAGTCGTCAATCAAGACCTGCCTCCCGCAATCGCTCAAGCAATCCAATGTGACGGCGTAGAGCACACTATCCATGATTTCATGACGGATCAGCCCATCAAAGGTAGGCGATATCTTGACGTGACATCCTTGCATTGCGCCTTCGTGTTCTGACTATGCTTCAGGTGCTAGAGCTTACTACCTGCGTAACATCATGCACGATTGGCCTGATGATAAATGTATCATCATTTTGAACCAAATAATCAAGGTTATGAATGGAGATTCTGTGATCCTGATCGATGACATGGTGCTACCAAATCGGGGGGCACACTGGCGTGCAACACAGCTCGACCTCGCAATGATGGCGGGACTAGCAGCTATGGAGAGGACGGAGAAGCAGTGGTACTCCATGTTGGAAGCGGCTGGCTTGAAGATCAAGCAGATCTACACCTATACTCCGGAGCTTCGCGACAGCATCATTGTGGCTGTACCAAAGTGAGGATTTCGAAGACGACTGCGGTACTGCTGTAATATAAGTTATCCGCGTCTTCTTGATAGTAAAGACTCTTTGGATCATCATAGTCAGGCTGGCGTCGATGTCTGTCGGAATATGCGAGCTTGATGCCACGGCAATATTCGTTCCATACCCCTGCCCCTCTAAAATATTACATACATGACGCCAACTTAATAGCCGAAACTTCATTTCTGTTCCATTCCTACCAAAGTGCACGAAATCCTTCAAGTATGCCAACTACTGCCAACCGTTCACGGTGTCAGATCAGCTGACGGAATTGGCTGCTGCCAACTCTTTCTAGCTGCCTGCAACCCTCTGAGCTGTGCCGTCCAACCTCAACGCCCTGCTGGCCCAAAAGAGCATCATGACCGAGAGACTTTCCACAACTGCTCTGACTAAGCTACAGAGGATGGACATAGGACAGTCTCTACACTTGGGAGTTGGGCTTACGTCCATGCCGAAGTCGATCTCCGTATTAGGATCTTTCCAAGCTAGGCGTCTGGCTGGGGAGGCAGATAGTCGCTATTGAGGGAGGGCCTTCAAACCAGCATCGAACCATAACAGATAAATCATGTCGGAGAAAGAGGGAGAGCAGAAGAAATGCAGACCACGCTGCAATGTCATTGTGGTAGGTGCTGGCTTAGGCGGACTCGCTGCTGCGATTGGCATCAGGAAAGCTGGCCACGACGTGGTCGTTCTTGAACGAATGCCAGAGCTTCGGGAGGTACGCATGTGGTCTTGTGTGTCTATATAAGTCTCAGCTGCTCATTTTCAGCGCTCAAGATCGGTGCTGGCATACAGGTGCCTCCAAACGCCTCGAAGATCCTGAACAAGTGGGGCATTTTGGAGGATATCATCTCACGGGCTGTGCAGCCCCATGACATCGCAATACACTCCTACAAGGATGATCACTTGTTGACAAAGCAGCTCCTCGTCCCGTCGATGCTCCAAACCTACCACGCTCCCTACCTAGTCATACACAGAGCTGAATACCTCAAGGCACTTGTTGAGCAAGCGAAAGAGCTGGGAGTCATGATACAATTGGGCTCGGTGATTGAGAGCATCAACTTCGATCAGCCATCGATAGTGCTAGAGGGTAGGAAGAATATGGAAGCCGATTTGATCATTGGTGCAGACGGGGAAAGATCTTTCTGTCGAGATGCTCTGCTTGGGCAGCCTGACCCACCTCACCCAAGCGGCGACATTGTTTTTCGAACTGTAATCCCGGTACAGAAGCTTCAGAAAGACCCAAGCCTGGAGGCTTTGGTGAATCCTCCCTCTATCCATTTCTGGCTTGGCCCAGAGGCGCACGCTCTAGCATACATGTTGGGGGATGGTCTGCTCAATCTTGTCCTCATTTGTCCCGATTTTCCGGGCGCCCAAGCCACGTTTGGACCCCAGCCAGCAGATATGGATCAGATAAGGAAGTCTGTCAGGCAGTGGGACTACAAATTTCAGAAATTATTGGATGTCGCCCAACAGGCCAGCAAATGGATCTTGGTTGAATGTAGCGATGTGCCCTTCTGGACTCATCCAGCAGGTCGATTCACCCTGCTCGGAGATTCTGCGCATGCCATGCTTCCATACCTTGCACAGGGCGCCGCCCAAGCGATAGAAGATGCCGCGGTCCTTGCTGGGTTGCTGTCATATCTGGAGTCCAAATGTCAAATACCTGACATTTTGTCTATCTTTGAGCGACATCGCAAAGACCGAACGATGAAGGTGAAACATCGAAGTTCGGCTACAAGGACTATCAACGGCATGGTCGATGGCCCCTTGCAACAAGAACGCGACCGCCAGCTGACAGAGCATGAGCCATTCGATGGCTATCCAAATCCCCTTGCAGACCCTGTTCTTTCACATTGGCTGTTTGACTACGATGCATTCGAAGAAGTGGAGAAAGCCTGGAACATATACAAGAAAGGCGAGTGGCCTTTGACTAGTGGCATGTGGCGAACAAGCAATCATACGTAGTTCATTCGCTATCTACCATACACTACCCAGGCCTACTTCACCAGAATTTGAAACCATTATTGACTGCACTTCGTTCTCAAGGTGGTCAGCTGTCAAACAAGATCAGCCAAGAGATATCGCAGAATGTCGTCACCCCAAATTTGACCAAGAAACCCCAAAACAACATTACTGCCCACGAACCACGTTCCGTTTGAAAACCACCACCAGCAGTGGCTAGGCTGCGTCAAATCCACCTTCCAGATCATCACACCCAGAGAGATTGCCGCTCCAAGACAACACCCAGTGAAATACGGCACCCCGGCTTCAATAAGCCACCCTGTGCACGCAAGTAATGATATTTGCAAAAACGCCAGGAGGTATAACACGGACTTGACTTTGCCTTTCAACCGAATCGCCATAGACTTCACGCCCTGCTTCTCGTCGTCCAGGATATCCTGATGCGCATAAATTGTTTCGTAGATGTTCGTCCAAATCGCACATGAAAGATAGAAGCAGCATAATGCATATGCTTTCGCTGTCTCCCCATCGAGCACCAATCGAGCGGGATCAACTCCCATAGCCGCACAGCCAAGAAGTACGCCCCATGCAATAGTGAAGCCCAGCGGGACCGGCGTTAAATCAGTTACTCTTTTCGAATACGCATACAGTCCCACAAACACAAGCAAGGGGAGCGCATATTTTATGCATTGCTGCGAAATTTCTACCTGAATAGCAAGCCAGATCGCAGCCTGAGCAGCAACGAAAATGTAACCGTTGAGAGGAGTAATGGCTTTTCTAGCTAGTGGTCGATGTCTGGTTCGAGCTATCTTCCCATCGAGATCCCTATCTGCGAGGTCATTGAATGCAACCGCGCCTCCTCTCAAGAATACTGTGGCAATGAGGAGGACAAGGTTTGTGTTGAGAATTGAAGCTGGTGATGGAGGAGGTTGGGAGACTGCTGCCGCGAACATCGTACCGAACAGGTAGGGGCAATATATTATGACGATGCCGATAGGTCGGGATAAGCGCATGAGCTCGCCGTAAGGGACCCAAGATGATGGTAGGTGAGAGAGGAGGCCATGTTGGGGTGGCTTATAGGGTGGGAGTTCGGGAAAGAGATTTGTAGGCTGCTTTTCAGGAGACGACATCTTGAGCCTGATGTAGGTGTGCTATGGTTGCTGTGGGTGTTTGTGGTCTTTGGCTCCTGGATGTCAATGACTGATAAAGCAAATTATCAGACATTCAGCCTTGTGCACAGCAAACCCAAAACGCTTTGCCAAGATATGCTCAGTCCTCGGCTCACACGGCCTAGAAGCCGTTGCCTGATGTCCTGAAATTTTAGTTCATGCGGGCTCAAGAATGGTCACATCCGATCTTATGTAGGCCAGGCCACGATCTCGTCATCCGGGTCATCAATTGGTGGGAACGGGTTGGAGAAACCGGTCAGAAAGTAAGACATCAGGATTAGGCTTACATATGCTAAGCTAGCGGTTCTGGATCAAAGTCATCGCGGCACACAAAGTCTGGGCTCTCATTATCCCTTTCTACTGTTGTGGTAAGCTGCAAGAACGGGCGTCACAAAAAAAATCATGCATTAATCGGACCTTCTCACTCAGCGGCTAGCATCCAAGATTACTCATCGCTATAGAAGGAGGAATGCGACCCTAGTCACTTACTCCGCTTTGCACTAAGTCATGAATGATTCTTCGACCCCCTGCTGGTTTGCTGTAAGTCGCTACCTTACTGGTCAGCCTCGTAAGGTGCGAGAGTGGCAGATCAATCAATACGCCGCGGAGGTCGTGTCTGATTGGACGTGCGTGGTAATGTGTTGCTGCAGGCTTGCAAAACTAGCATGTGTTGCCGTTGAAGAAAGCGTGTCTAGTCTACTCTGATTCTGTCGTTCAAGCCTCGAGGTACTTAGAGTCCAAGAACGCGATTTACCTCCCGAGCCTCATTGGCGTTGGGCTTGATCATCGAGCCTGGAATACCAACTTTAGCTTGCCGGGTGCTGAGGCAAACGCATCTCTACAATCTTCGACTAATTCCGCTCCATCGTCCCCAGGCGCAAACGTGATATCAAATTTTGCTACGAGCAGGGCAGCCACAATCCTCAATTCCATTAGCCCCATGTTCCGACCAACACATCCATAGCGCCCTGGATGTTTCGTCAGCATGACCCACTAACTACTAACAAGAACGAATACGAAGTAGAGACGCATTGCAGAAAGAACGTACCAACGTTGAAGGGGATCCACGCGTTCTTGTCTCTCAACATCTCTGGCCGCTCGTACCACCGCTCTGGTATAAACTCCTGAGCTCTCTCAAAACAGCTTTCCAATCTTCCAAGGCTGTATGCCGGGGTAAGCACTGTGACACCTCCTGGTATGAACGTGCTTTCTATCTGTAACCCTTCAGGTGGGGTTATTCTTAGACAGCCTGACGGTAGAGGCGGATGTAGCCTGAGTGCCTCGTATACACAGCCATTGAGATAAGGAAGGTACTGCAGCGTTCGTGCATCGGTTGACCAAGACGTAGACTCAAGCTCCGCACGCAGCCTCTCCTGCGCTGAAGGTGTCTGGGCGAGGTGGTAGAAGAGGAATGTGAGAGTCGAGGCTTCGGGCTCGCTCCCGGCTACTACCATTGACACTGCATCGCCTTCAAGCCAAGTCGGATCCCATCTCTCCGCTCCTTCTTCTTCGCTAGCTCTGATAAGCCATGTCATGACATTGGATGACTCAGCTTTCTCCACCTGCATTCGTTCTTTCAATTGCACCAGCACCCAGGCCCGATACGCGAGCCAGTCTGCAGTCATCCTCGGCAAACTACCAAGGAGATGAAATAGCCACGGTACGGGTGTCAGAGGGCCCAACACCATGATGCCCTTGATCAAGAGGTCCCGTACGTAATGCGATTTCCCACTTTGGAGCATGCCAAGCGGCTTCCCGAACGACAATTCACTCATGACATCAAACGCAAAATACGAGAACCATTCTGTCGCATTTACCGCTTTGCCTGCTGAGGCTGTAAATTGGGATGCCAGCTGAGAGGCGTGGTAAAGCACGCGCGGCTCGTACATGTCGAGTGACCTTTGAGAGAACCCCATATCCCATATCCGCCGCCTTTTCTCGTGCAATTGTTTTGACCGGGTCGTGTTGACGGCATGCAGCGGTTTGAGATTGTCATACCAGTCTGCTTTGGTGCAGGGGCTCTCAGACCCGTGGATCAATGGGACTGCGGTAGGATTGTAAATTGTGAGCTCGTTCGGCCCCGTGCGAACGTAGTCGCCGTACTGCCCCCGTAGTTTGTCAAGGAAGAGGTATTGTTTTGCATCAAGCACTTGCGATACGTGGTACAGTTTCGACACCGCTGCCATTGGTGGTCCTGGAAAATGACGCAGACGGTGGAAGAAGACGCGATACACTGTCATACTTGTGAAGAGCGCGGAGGCATAGCTGGCGATTAGAAGAGAGCTCGCTTTCAAGGCGGATTGCAGGTTGGAAGGGTGAGTCAGGATCTCGCTGAGGACTAGGAGCGCCGCGATTGTGAGGTACAGGCGGAATAAGAGGGGTGCGCGGAGGTGGTGCTCCCCTCGTATGAAAATGCAGAGGTGAGAGAGTACACCAAGGGAGGCGGAGAGAATGCATTGTGTCAATAGTGGCATGACGATGAGGCCCATCTCGGCGAACTCTGATAGTTGTTCAAAGTGTGCAATACAAAAATATACCAATACTCGAAGCGGTAGATGGATTGGATGGACCAGAGTACTAATCTACCTGACTAATCAGCCCCCAGCTCTCGCATCCTTCCTCTCCTCCACATCGGCCTAGCCGTCCATCTTGCAATCCTACATGCAGAGCGGCGCTACAACTTCTACCTACCGCATAAGATATACATCAGCATGCAACCCACGGAAAGCCCAGATGCTTTCAGTCCGTCAGCTCCGAAAGTCTACAGTCTCGTGAATGCAGCTAATTAGGCACCAAGGAATCGTTTTCCATGCGGGGAAAAATGGGCAGCTTGGCTGCATTAGCAGTGCAGTGGCCGTGAGCACTAATGCGGGATTCGTGTCAGCTTGCTCGCATACGGTTTAGTGGGCTTGGGGGCGCTGTTGGTAAGGTGCGGTTCGTGCGTCTGCATTGGGCGTATTACTTCCTCTCCTCGTGTCATCCGAGCTGGGAGAAGGAGTTGGTGAATTTGCTGGGGGTTTGCGGCGTCGGGGTGGGAGGTGTTGCTGCAAATAGTTCCGCCTGGGGCTTGTTGGATTGGGAATCTGGAGCCCATACTTTTTCCTGTAGATCTTGTCTAGATCCCATCGTGCGACACGATTGGTTTTGTCAGGTTCGTGGCTTTATGTTGTTGCACCGCCTGCGATGTTTAAGGCTGTGGTGGTGCTGGAGGCGGGTTGGCTCTGTGAAGGAATTGAGAGGTGTTGTGTCTTGGATTAGTACTTTTTGGACGTTGCGTGCTTTAGGTCTGTAGAGACTCGCGAATCGAGATGAAGGATTGTTTGTGGACGTTGGGAAGTGCGCGTGTGCAAGTATTGCATTTCTCCGCAGATTTCTCATGGATGTGAAATTTCATGTAAGAGCGAGAGAGTGTTTCGATATGTTTGTTGCGCTTCGTGTCCCTTCTGTCTATTCGCATGTGTTCGTATTTTCTTTGAAAGAAATCCCGGAGAAATAAAAGTCCTTGTCTACTTAAGTGCTTGCTGCTGCGTCCTGGATTCGGGCTTGATGAGTGAGTAGCTTTGCATTTGGCGTTGAGTTTCCCGAGTTGGAGAGAGTGCATGGTGATGGGCAGGACGTGGCGTTTTTTAAGGGATGAAATGGTCGCGTTGGAGAGTTGGGAATGTTGGCTTTCGGGAGGTTTGGTACTGTACTGGAGGTGTATTGATGGATGTTTTGGACCTGTGGAATGTAGATACCGAGATTGTTTCACCACACATCTGCGAGAATATTCCGCATTGTGACAGATGAAAGACTATCATATTTCGTCGGACAGTGTCTGGAGTCAGACTGCCGAGCGTCGCCTTTGTATATCTCTGGAGTATCATTTGAAAAATGCTAGGTGCAGAAACTGGGTCGCTGAGTAGATGAGAGATAGCCGCGTTTTTGGCGGGTACATACCGTGTTCGGTATGCGTGGAAACTAAAATACTCCTAGATCCCTATAGGGTGAAGTACTTTGGACCATCAACCGCGGTGTTGACCATGTTGGAATTCTATTGATGCCATTGTGGAATCCTTTCTTTAAAGTACTTCTCTTGACGTCTGATGCATAAGACACGATGATTTCTACCAGCAGGCGCCGGGATGATTTTGTGGATCCTGTCTAGGTTGCATTTGGCCTAACACTTCCTTGGAAGGTCGTACCGAGAACAAGCGAGGGCCTTCGAAACTCCATAAATTCGTGAGATGGCCCTTCAGCGGGTGACCCATGGATCTGGATCTGTATCTGGAGCGCCAGAGCGCATATTTGTACAACGGTAGCTACAGAACTGCCCCATGTTAAGCCCCGGTGTTTGGCCAAGAGGCCGGTCTTTAACGAGATTGCTTATTTGTTTTAGGAAATATGCAACAACTTTCAGCCTCAAGATCTTCTCAAATAGGGCCTCTGTGGGGGTAGTCTTGGTATTAAAGATTTTCTCCTGATACTATTCTATGACTTTGAAGCTGAAAGTATTTTTTGACTCCTCCTCGCAGACTGCAAAGTCAGGGCTTAAGGTAGCCTTACCAGATTAGGCCAAGTGTCCACAAATGATGAACCGGCCTGAGTAGCTCAGAGATACTGACATCAAGTCTCGAGTATAATGATCCTTCGTTGACATCTGTTTGTTCAATGAGAAAGCTGCCCGCTCTGACGGATTCTCGCCTCTGAACTTTAAGGAGTAAATCATAAATGATGCCCACAACCGCAGGTTTTCTTGCAACTTTTTTTGATCTCAAATGTAACTATGAGGTTTCAACTTTCTTATTCTACTGCTACAGCGTTGGTGTTCAGTACTGTTGTTTCAGCTCATACGGCATTTGATGCTTCGAAGATCGCTGCAAAATGTGTATGTATACCGAGTACCACGCATATTTACAAATCTGATTGAGATCACAGTGCGCCGTCCTTGAACTTGCCTTTTCGAACCAGACCTATCCCCCGACAGACCAAACGAACCTGTATCAGCAGTCCGTCGCTTCGTACTTCTCAGTTCAGGATCGATTGACACCAAGCTGCTTTATTGTTCCCAAATCTTCTCAAGACGTGTCCACGATCGTAAGGCTCCTTGCCCATGGCTCATGTCCTTTTGCCATTCGCAGCGGCGGTCATGGTCTACTTGTCGGGTCTTCCAATATCGCGGTGGGCGTCACAATAGACATGAGCAGGATGAACAGTGTGACTTTGAGTGCAGACAATACGACTGCTCTGGTGGAGCCTGGGGCCAAATGGATTCAAGTTTATGAAACTTTGGACCCGTTGGGGTATGCCATCCCAGGCGGCCGAGCTGGGGATGTTGGCGTTGGAGGTCTGACTTCTGGTGGTTCGTGAAGGCTCAGCAAATGCCTGTGTAGGACTTGGACGTTGCTTACTGCCATCAGGTGGCAATTCTTTTTTTGCCGCTCGCTATGGCTTGGTCTGTGACAATGTCAAAAATTTTGAAGTTGGTAGAGCCAAAAGGAGAAAATGCTCTAGACTGCATAATTAACGGGATCCTAGGTCGTCCTTGGAAGCGGAGAAATCGTACAAGCCAACAACGAGACGAATGCAGATCTGTTCGTCGCTCTCAAAGGAAGTCAAAACAATCTCGCAATAATAACGCGACTTGACATTGTCGCTTTTAAACAGCCATTGTTCTGGGGTGGGACCACCTTTTACGACAACACGACCGTACCCAAGCAGATCGAAGCCTTCGTTAAATTTACGGATAACATCGAAAAGGAGCCATACGGCTCACTCATATTTAATTGGGTCTACAGCCCTACTACTAAGCAGATCCAAATTGAGAATCTCTACGAGTATACCACGACCTTTGCTAACAATGCCACCGAATATCCTCCGGCTTTCAGTGAATTTGCGCCCACGTCTCCCATTGGACCCCCAATTTCGAACACTCTTCGGGTTGCCAATTTATCCTCTCTCACTGGAGAATTGAATTCTCCCGCAAATCTCAGGTAAGAGATAGGAGACCTGAGTATTGACTATAACACAATTGGCTGATGATTGGAAGTAATCTTTATGCTACTTTAACGTTCTCTAACAATCTTACGGTCATGAACAACGTCGCAGAAATCTTAGACGATGAATTGAATTTCTATAAGAAAAATGCCTTCTTCTCATATGTGGCGGCTCAGTTCCAGCCTCTGCCGAGGATCTTCACCAATCATAGCCTGGATCGTGGTGGCAATGTACTGGGCCTTGACCGCTACGAAGACAACAACGTTATCTTCCTTCTTGATGTGGCTTGGAACGGCACCCAGTACGATGCGCAAATCCGTAGCCTGGCCGACCAGGTCATGAGTAAGCTGGCGAATTACTTGGATAAAGCAGGGGCCCTGAAAGACTTTCAATACATCAACTATTCCTTCCAAGATCAGGATCCACTGGGTGGGTATGGAGCTACGGCGCTGCAGAAAATCAAAGATGCCTCAAAGAAATACGACCCTGGTCAAGTCTTTCAACGCCTCGTTCCAGGCGGATTCAAACTCAAAAACGCTGGAAAGGGGACAACGATAGGTCTGCCATAGTGGTATGATGGCTGGGGAAGGAGAAGAGGTGGAGAGAAGGGCTACGATCGCCGGTCCCTGTTTCGAAGTTGACCTGGTTTGGAATAAGCTTAAGTCACCGGACGGTGAGACATTGCCCTATCGGAAGGATCTGGATGGCTCTTACCCTCTCAATTAGCTTAAAAGTCTAGTGTACGTACGTCGATAGCAGAAGAAATGGAAATTGCCCTGAGATAGAAGACGGCAACCAGTTGCCTGGAACCATCAGTGCATCTCATGCCTTCCATGTCTTATACTCTCCTTTATTAACACCTCAACCTTAGAAAAAGCCCAGCCTAGTGACCAAGTGATACTATCGCTACTAGCGCCGGCTTTCAGATTCGAATTCATCTCCTGCAGGTCCCCACTACAACATATGCGAGTGAGACATAACTCGGCAAGCCCCGCAATCGATGGAATATTCTCCGAAAAAAAGTGGGGTGTCTTGTAGGCGTCACCCAACATAAGAGGCCAAAGCGTATAAGCAAAAGGAACTATTGAACTGAAAGGTGAAGTGAACATACCGTAAAGTATCTGTGTACACTCAGTGCCTATTCTCAATCGGACAATATCGAGCTGGAGCAGTGGTCAGTTGGTTTCAGGGAGCAGCGATCATCTATGTCTACCTTCCTCACCCCCTTCACCCATCCTTCAGCACGAGTGCACACAGCTACGGATCAACCACGTTGACCCCTAACTCAAGCAAGGAGTGCGGGAGGACTAATTCAAAAACGTGAGATACTTTCCTGCAGGTGCGCGGCCGTCTCAAGACCCGTTTCTGCACAAAGCCGAAATGATCGTTTGAATTCACCAATGAAGCGATGGCTTCAAGCGGCCTCAACGGCTTCTTCAAGCGCCTCAGACTCGACCTGCATCTCTAGACTGGCCGTTCTCCGTCCCGCTGCCTCGCACTAATAAGTCTCATGAGCTCGAGCACCCAAGATGATTGGGCAAGGGTCTCAAGCTATGCAGAAAACTCGGCAATAGGTGCCATATTTGCTGCGAAAAGATCTAGAGAGCTCATATTCGAGGAGTACAAACACGCATTGCGGCCACATTGTCGGCAGCACACTCCTTTCAGTGATACAACAGTCCTCGCAAGCTGGTAGCATCACCCAATATGGTCCAGTGCAGTATTCCACGCCATTGATATCACTCGCTGTACCTGAAATTTTGAGAATCCGTGCAAACCCCACTTTCTCCATCGAGCCAGCTCCGAGTCCGTACATTCACAGACGGCGGCATTGCTAGACTTCGGTACCAATCGCAGCTGTTGTGTAAATCGGCCATGTTTAGGTGGACGAAGAGACTCTTTTGTGTTGAGTCCCAGAGAGGTGACCAATCTCCAACACAAAATACTCATCGCATCCTTAACAGCTAGTTTGTCGCCAATCTCAGAAGTCAAGATGAAGGCGAACATTTCCGCCAATGGCGCTTTTCCTCCTCCAGCTGACATCACACCCAACTTTACAAATCCTGATCACGTTTCCGGTGGCATCGTTCCGATCAGCGTCGTGTTCCTGACTCTTTCCACTCTTGTCTTGGCTTTGCGGGTGTACACTAAGGTCCGAATCCTCAGAGCAAGTCATGCTGAAGATTGTGAGTCAAACTTTATCCGGCCTAGCTGCTCCAAATCTGACCAACTCAAGATGTGATCATTGTTGCTTGGGCGTTTAGCGCTGCGTGGACCGCAGCGTGCTTAGGTAATGCCTGCGACGCGCACCCCTCTGATTGAATTGCTAACCAGGATGATTAGAGATGGGGCGATTAGGGAGCGGAAGGCATCTATGGGACATACCAACGGACAATATCAGGGTCTATGATCGGGTAAGGCTGCTGCATAGTATCAACTCCATACAAAAAGAGCCGATACTTACTAAGTAGCTAGTTGACGGCAGCTTCAGTCTTCCTCTACGTCCCAGCAACCGCCCTACCCAAGATTGCAATCTTACTGTCCTACCTACGCGTATTTCCAGACAACAAGAACATCTGCGTCGGAACCTACACTGTATTGGTCATCACCATAGCCTGCACGATTGCATTCTGCTTGGCATTGTCGTTGCAATGTCACCCAATCGCTAAAGTGTGGGATATGACCAAGACAGGTCGTTGCGATCGGGTCCCTGAGTTCCTCGCCAATACCATTTTCAACCTTGTAGTCGACCTCGCAGTCCTTCTGTTGCCGCTACCCTACTTGAAAGCGTGGGATGTTGATATACGCACAAAGATTATGGCTGGCGGTGCGTTGGCTACTGGATCACTGTAAGGTCACCGCAATCACCGCTCTCTTCGAGCGAGCGTGAATACCATTCAGGATCCTAACGTCCACACCACAGAACATGCATCGTCAGCGCGCTCCGCATCTACTTCGTCGCCCGCCTCCTTCACACCTATGATCTGACTCGCGCTATCGTCATCCCTACCTCCCTTGGAGTCGTCGAAACCAACCTCTCCGTAATCTGCGGATGCCTCATGGTCATACAACCTTTCTTACGAAAACACCTCTCGTTTCTCCTTGGCCCCAGGCCTGAGCCCGTCCTCGAAAGGCCGTTGCATTTTCTCGACGACGAAGAGCCATTGAATAAGGTAATCGTGCCAGCTAGGTCCATGCCGAACTCAAACGCGGGCTTCGGATACATCAACAGTAGCGCAGGTTGGAGTTGGGATCCTTTGGCTGGTGTGGATACTCATGTCTTTGTTGGTGGTGCCAGAGGCGACTTGAGAGTGGGAGGGGGAACGGAATGGCCGCTAAGAAACGACTTGTCGCAGGGAATAGAAAGGACGGACAACGTCATTGAAGAGATGAACGCTGCGAGCATAAGGATACATCAGGAATCTCGATACTTCAATGGAGGGATCTGAGCACTGAATTGCGAGGTTAGCAAGCATAGATAAGCTGACGTAGCGATTTTCTAAACTTATCATGCGAATCCTCGATTTCCGAGACTGTATCGGTCATTACTAGGACCCGTTCGATATATATTTAGCAATGATAGCGTCACTAGTGGTGTCCTCGGAATAAATTGGACCCCAATCTAAATGCCCAGACCTCTCTCTCCATCAAGCCGCGAACAAAAGGGTTGCTCCGGGCCGCATCATGAAACATTCGTACCCGGAAGCCACCCTAAACTCACAACACAAACCACTTCCCTTTCCCAACCGCTCTCTGTGAATTTCAGCCCGTCTCTTAAACGAAATCTAACCCACCTGTGTGTCGCAGCTCTTCTAGCCCAAACTAAATATAGAAATCAGAAACTTGTCTCCTCGGACTGACTACGTGTCTCAACTCTGTCAGTCCCGAGTTTACTCCGCAGTTCTTATGGTTTGGTTGCGACTGGTTCGTGGAGTTTCTGGTGGGGTTTGTGGGGGTTTGATGGAGAGGGAGATGTTGTGCTGGGGACAGGTAGGGCGAGTGCGGGACTTAGAGTCTGCTCGGAGATCGGAGAGAGAGGGAGGTCAAAGGGATGAGATGGGAATGGAAAGGATTCTAGGGGCTTCTTTTTGGGATTGGTTGAGGTTTGGGGTGGAGAGTGATTATTATAATTTAGTGAGGGTGTAGGATTGATTGATTGAATAGCTATGTAGGGAGAAGTGCTCGACTAGCTGTGACATCCATGCCAAGACCCTTGCCGATTATGTGTTGTTCGTATCTTAAGAAGGCGGTGCATCGTTTTCCAATAGTGATGAGTATATAGAACGGTTGTATTAGTTCACTGGGGACGCAGAGCCAGCGCAGTCTTGCTACTGTTCTGGTCGACGCTTTTTCTGCGCAGAGTATTATTAGAAAGGGTAAGTATAACGAGACTTTTAGTTCGGGTTTTGTGTAGAGAGAATAATCACGCTCCAAGACCGGGAACTTTCGGCTTGCGGCTCACTTTGTAGTCTCTCTATCCGGCTTCTTACCTCCGCGGTTTCTCATCTTGTGTCTCCGCCTTTATCCACTCAAAAATTCCAAGCCTTCGTACTCCAGGTTGTAGTGATGTCTGATACCTGATACGTCCAATCTAGTGCAACACGGTGTCTGTGAAGAAGCCCACGGGTTGTTGGCATTTGAGGAACGGTGATGGGTGTGCTGGAAACCGAGACAATGGAACCACTTTTGCAAACCGCATTGTTTCTGGGTGATCCCCAATCGACCGGGGGTGTTCAAGGTTCTCCTCCCCAAAGAAACTTCTCAAAGCCCAAGAAGTTACTCACAGGGTTCTCATGGGAAAAAAGTACGAAAAACATACAGCAGCTAGTATTCGCTGGTCGTCACCGACCCAACTACTAATTAGCCGATCTGAGGCTTATCTTTGGCTGAGCGGACGGGAAGCCGAGTTTTCAACAGTCTGTGGCCGTATGTAGAAGAAAAGTGTTTGTTTGCAAATATAAACCTTTTTTTTAAAAAAATGAGATGGCCACACCCAGACCATCTTTTGCCATCAACGCTCTCATGATCCAGCTTCCCCTCTTTCTTTTACCGTGTAGCTCGAAACCCCACATACTTGCGCTAGCGACTTTCCGAACCCTCGTTCTCTGCTCTTTACGCACCATTCCGCCCGCTCTGATTCGAAGTGTGCTAAGGAGGGGATAGGGTGCACTACCTTCGAAGACGGCTCAAATGTTACACCGGAGTCAAGTGTTCACACGGGCATAAAATTAAGGTACGTGACTGGATTTGAGAATGCATGTGGTACTAAACATTGATCATAGAGCGTGTTACATGAATCGTTGATTAGTGCTTGTGAACTTGATGTTTTCTTTTGCCGGTGGCGGGGTACAATATAGCTGAAGAACGTTCAAGTGCTTGTAATAATTTGAGAGAGAGTAACACTGTACAACATACCTTACCTTACGCTATGAAACATTGGGCCCCCACGCAATTGAGCGTTTAGGGATGCCCCGAGCTCGACGCGGCCCGGAGAATTTTCCACCAACTAGACTTTATGCGACCCGCCTGCTTAGGCAAAATCCCACGAATTGAAACATGGACCGTCTCATCAGAATCCTCTGCGGCTCGGGATCGGGATCTGATTGGTGGAATGGCATTGTGGAAACCGAGGACACCCTGTGGCGTCCGGCAGATCACTTCAAACGTACTTTTACGTTCCAACAGTGCTCCACGATGAGAAAGATTAGGAGGTAAAAAGTGTACAGATGATTGATTGATCTCCAGAAACTCCCCTGGATCCTGTCCTAATTGACATGTATTTCGGGTAGAACCCCTGACCACTGCCAAGAGAAAGCTGGGAACCATGAAACCACATAGCCGAAATTGTCAATTCAACAATGATGCCGCCATACTGGGAAAGAAGGGTGCTGAATGCTCCAGCTGAACTACCTTATCTAGTGACTATTATCACTTGGGGCGCTAGCTTGTGAAGGACGAGAAAGGGCGGTTATTTGAGCTTGTTCTTGCGGCGCGCAGGAATCGGATTCATCAATCGTCTCCCACACAATGAGCACCATAAAGCCCGCCACACAGAATAAAACGAGTGTCAGACTTATCGAGCCAAATACGCAGAGAATTCCAATATCTAGTCGCTACAGGGTCATCCATGCCGATTCATGCATCCTGAGCAACATCAACCTATGTGCTTTCCCGGAAGATCTATCTAGTGTGTTTTTCGGTCAAAGTGCCTTTCTCCACGTGACTGTCTAAGCGCTTGGCTTCATCGACCTCTGGCTGACAAGCTTGGGTTTCGGATCCAGGTTGTATGAAATTTGCCGTCATCAATTTAATGGTTCAGTTTCATTTCATCAGGACGGGAAGGTATCTAGGATCCTGATGTATTAATCCTGCAACTTCACCCTGCGATAAGTCCAGTATTTGAAGCGATGTTCTCCAACCACATTCAACCTCATTACGATCGAAAATACATTTTGTGGTTGACTCAAGTCTCCTCGTCCAAGACAACTTATCAGCAGTACAAAAGCGTAGCTTTTGTCAACATCGATCATGTACTCAACCATCTCAAGCATCGAACTGCTGCTGCTCGCAGTTGCTCAGTATTCCGAAAATGTCCATGCCGTTGGCAGTCGTCTGTCAAGGCGCCAAAGCTCAACGCCGGTGGCATTGTGGGATCCTTGCAACTATCCTAGTCAAGGCATCAACGGACCGCTACCTTGCGCCACAGGAAGCGAATGTATTTGCAAAGATGACAGTACGTGCAGCCCCATGATCTCGGCTCTGGGACGAGTCTTCGACCCTTTCACGCAAAGTATCTGCTGATACCATGAGCAGCATATGCACAGTGTCGCGAACAAGTCGACGGCTCCTGGGCTCCCGACCCATCATGGCAATGCCAACAACCCAGTGACACTGCTACAGGCGGCTCGAGCCCGTCCCCATCGCCTACTGGTGGAACCTCATCTGGTCCGGCTGATAAGTCTATCGAGAAATCCGGCTCTAACACCGGCTCTGGTTTAGCTGATATGGCTACCGACAACACCGGCTCTGGTACTGGTGATCTGACTTCCAACACTGGCGGCTCGCAGGCTGCTACTATCGGTGACTGCAACTCCATAAGCGCATCAGGAGGTTTCGATGGAGTGGCTTCTACATCGGTTTGTCTTTCTTGAATGGCGCCCTTGGGGACTACAGCTGAATCTACTACAGTACTACGGCTGGATGGGTTCCGCCTGCGATTGTGGACAGAACTCCTGGGAATGGGGCGGTGGCTCCGGCGTCTACAACGCCGCTGTCAACCAAAAACTCTTCAACGGTGCCCTAAACAGCGCCGGCCAACCGAACTGTGGAAGTGCCTGTGGTACCTGCTATGAGCTCTCCACAACCGGCTTCAATGCCTACAATGACGGTGTCGCAAGCGGTTCCACAATCACGGTACAGATTGTTGATGCATGTTACTCGGCTGGCGACCATTGGTGTGGGAGTACAAGTGATGACTATAAGGATAGTTCCTCTTGCTCGGTGCATTTTGATATCCAGACCGGCCCACCCGGCTCTGCGGGTCAAGCTGCTGTTGGGTCAGATGGAACGACGTGGAATGGTAAGCTTGATTCTAAGACGCCAAGTCTCAAGTAAGATGCTAAATGACCTAGATGGTGGACAGATTGTCTTTTATAGGCCAACTTCTTGCCCACAAACACTGGCCTCGAGTTACAAATCCTCCTGTACCTGTTGAAGAGCTTGAGAATCGAACTCTGTCGCCTGCTGCGATGCATTTTCTTCTTAGCCTTCTGGTAGGGATAGGATACATCAATTATTTTAATCTTCCTCCCAATTGTGTCCACCATTTTTGTCCCTGCGTCTTGACACATTGACATCCTGTGACGAGTGTCTCGGCCTGACAAGGCATTACGTCTGAGGCTGTGCGCAAGACTTCTTCAACCTGATCAAGATCTCACATAGAGCTGATACTATGGCAGTATTAAGTCAACACTCGACGCTGTTCGTGGAGCTCATGTTCGTGGGTCATCGGTCAGATTTTAAAGCCGGTGGGCTCAGACTGCTAGCTTATGTGAAAGGAGACTGATGTCATAGTAATCCAATCTTTGCTACTTTCAATCCTCCTTCAAACATATGCAAGTAGCTCTAGGCTGACTGTGGAAATCTCAAGCAGACCATTCAAGAAGTCAGCAGTAAGACATCGCTCGCTGCTTCGGCTTGATGGAACGTACTAGAAGAGAACTGGAAAAGTAGGTACTTGTCATATCTTGTCAAGTTATACTCTCAATATATTAAAAATGTTCACCTTAATCTTCAGCTCTGTCAGTCTGACTTTACCCTCCTTGGACGCCGCGTTTCAAAGTACGAGTCACTTGAAGAGAATCCTGCCCGTGCTAAAGCTACTCGGGTATTGTGTCTGTCGATGTATGAGATTTTGGAAAACGATGCATCATCTTCTTAATATATGAATAACACATACTTAGTGGTCTTGTCATGGAGTATGTAATTGGCCTCTCTTATATAGAAATCCCACACTCCATGACTAAAATCTTACGTGGAACCACCTCCCTCGCTCTAGAATCTGCAAGCGCGTTTCTAGATTGAATAGTTGCTGAGCCTTTGTGAGGTTTGTTCGATGATGCAAATGATGAATAGACGGGTATCCGCAGAGGCTAAAATACCCGGACACAAACGATAGCTCGTTCTTGTGGGTTCCTGATTTGAAAAACTCTTATCTTGCAAAATCTACCAGGCGCTCGCTAAGTCAGAAGTGGATTCAACCAATTGATCTAGTCAAGTACGTTCCGCCCAGAAACGGCAGTAGTCGGCCACAAGCTACCTGGAGCCGTCGATGGCTCTTGACTGTTGGACGCGACGCAGGACTATGTCAGACTATAGAATTGCCTGCCGGGTCGAGTGAAGAATGCGGAGAACATGTTCGCAAGGACAGAGTGCTGACCTAGATAAGACTGGGGACTTCGTTGTATGGTGGCCTTGTCTTCAGCATTTACGCAAAGACAGCTCTGCTAGGGTTTGAAATTGAAATACTTCAAGGGATATCGAGTATCACCGTAGCACAATGAGGGGTTATGACTGTTTCGTCAGATACTAGTTGAACAAAAAGTGCTTGCTGACGGCTGTGTATCACTTGTCGATTTTCAGGTGTGCGAACACAAATATGTACACAGTCAAACGATGTTGTGGTGCAATACTGAAGTCTTACGATATGATCTCGGCAACTGGGGTCCGCTGGAACGGCGTAAGTAGGGTGTAGGGTGCTCCAAAGAGAGTTCGAGACCCAGATAGGATTTTTGGTGGGCGTCAAGATGCAGGTTCAGTCGACCATCGGCTAGCGCATGCTTGGCTGTAGCACGGTGATTCCTTACTTTTGTCTCTTAGACGACATTATGAGGAAAGAGGCAGCTAAGCATTGAGTCGATATAGAGTTGGACGCTACAGCACCAGGTTTAGCAAAGGGTTGTCATGAGCCTCGCAGCTCATGGGCTGTGGAAAATTGGGAATTCTGCTCCAGTCTTGACTTGGTAGAACGCAGAGTTGCTTCGATTCTGTAAGAATCCATAAAAGTCCCTGCCAACGTAAGTACATCTCCACTTGTCTCCAATTCTTGCTGTAGTGCATGAAGGATGAAGTTGAAGGTCTTGGCCATCCTTCTCGAATCGATTAGGATGATACAACTCGGATCGAGGTATTGACTATACCGAGAGACATCAGGTTCTTGATTTTGAATCTCAGCGATTGCTAAGATATACTAGATTGCATAAAGAATCTAGTCTTTGTGATAAGCCGACGAAGCCTGGGCAACCTGACTCGCGACAGTCACCTCCCGAGATACGCTTCCCATCTGCTTGGTAATACTCCGACTGTCAACATTGTTGCCCGATCTGCACGCCGATCAACAAGTTCATCGATAAAACAATATTGAGTATTCAACGGATCGTCCTGAAGGCTTTGTAAGCGTCATTCACTCAGCTCAGGTCCATCGCTCCTTATCATTCCCAGGCTTACGTTTAGATCCACATCGACTTGGCTTCTCCCTCCTGAACCTCACGTCAGCACAAAGAATTTGAATCCCTGCAAATCTAATGTCGGTCACACATTCAACGGTGGGGTTCAAGAAGGCGACGCGCAAGCTGACACCCGACAATCAATCTGAAGATGGAGAAAAGCAGGGTCCCCTCAGAGTCAAATTCCAAATCATTAAGCACTCTTATCGCCGACAAGCTACTACCAAGAGCGATGTGTGGGATCTTTCAGGGCATGCCAAGCAGCCAAGTCCTTGGCTATGTACACTGACGATTGCCAATTTGCTACTTTGTCGAATTGTCGCCAGTAGGGCGTCATGGTTCCCGTCTCCCAAATGCTAGATTTTTATATTATTCCCCAGCAGGAATTTGGCGCATGTCGTGCCGATATATTCTTCAGAGAAATAATGATGCGATTTACTTTGCGCCGGGGCTCTCGGAAAGGCCATGGCAAGGGTGCGGACCGACAACGGACTTTTTAACTGGGAGCTGCATATTGTCGCGAGTCATGCTTATCTTGACTTCAGCATGACCTGCTTGTTTCGTCTTTGCTGGAGATGCCAATACTAGATACTCACCGAGGGAATAGATGCTTGAAGCGCGCGACATATGAAATGCCACATGACATCTAGGGCTCCTTCAACTCATGATGACCTTCGCTAATCTTCAATTTAAGGCCCAAGAGGGATTTCTACTTCAACTTTCGAGTATTGTCTGCTAGAATCTGCCGTTCTCCGTCTTACGACAAAAAGATTGCAGTCTCGATTGTTGTGGGATATCCATATGCAGCCAAGAGCACAGCCAGTCTTGGCCCTACTTGGCCTGCAGCTTTATTTCACTTGGCTTACAAGATGAGACCTACCACATCAATATCCTAATACCCGTGTTGACATTCCACCCCTTACATTACTAATCTTCGAAGCCCCTTCTTTGAATCTAGATTCAATTATTTCGATCTCTCTCGCCTAGTCCCGCCTCATCTTGCCGCAGCAACCTTGAGTTCCGAAAGCCTTTTCGCTTTTATTTGCCCAATCCTATATGAGTCTCCACTCCCCCTGCTGCATCTTATATCCGTGCCAGACAGCAAGTATCCGACATGAACAAAACACCAGGAGATGCACGCCAAGTCGCCCTTACTGCCTTCACCGCCCTCGAACGTGTGGCCTACAAGATTCTTGGCGTACTTATCTCCTCACCGGATCGGCCGTCTGGTGGGAGGATGAGCGGAGTAGAAATTTTTGACCGCTACGACCTGGCCAGACAGAGTATATTCGTGACGGAGAATTCAACATTTTTGCCAAGCGAATTCAGCCATTCACTGGCATCATGGCATCATCCCCCACCACTGCGAGGATAATACTGCTAAAGGGGTGGAGAATTGCCGTAGAGACGGGATGCAAATTGAGAATGTAAAAGTCATCTACTTACGCAAGCCCACGGTTGATTACGCCTCTACTATCAGGCCAAGATCTTCTAAGCTTTACTTCGTACCGCAAAGCTTATGAACCCCTTGCCTTCCGCTGCTCGCTGTTCGTGTCTTTTGAACACAATCTTGGCAGTTCAAGGACTCCTCCTCAGTCATTCGCAGCTCGCAAAACTTAGGCCACCAACGATACGAGCCACCCGTAACAAGAGCCACAAGCACATACGCCGTTGTCAAGACCGAACTTAGTCTCGAAATGCTTCCTTTAAACCTCTCCCATCAAGGGACAGATTCGACAACCATTTCTGTCCTTCCTTCCATCAACGACAAAACCGCCTCCTCGCCTCCTCTTCGAAATCGCTCTTCCCGCTTCCGAACGTTCCTCTCCTCCCAGATATCTCTCGCGCACACATCCCACATTCTCCTTCTGTGTTGCCTCATGACGGGCCTCCTGGACTCCACGTTGTTCAACGCATACGGTACCTTCGTCTCCGGACAAACGGGCAACACCGTCCTCTTCGGCCTTGGCGCCTCAACGTCACACACAACGACCCGTCCTTATCGCTGGGCCAAGAGTCTAGTCGCCATTATTGCCTACGTTTCTGGATGTTTCCTCTTTGCTCGTACAACTCGTAAACTCGGAAACCGCCGCCGCGGCACTTTCATCTTGAGCTTCGCAGCGCAGGGAGCCATTGTGCTGCTCGCAGCCGGCTTTATCCAAGCCGAGCTCGTCGAAGGTCGCCTCCACCGCCTGAACGAAGAGATCGACTGGCGCCAGTTGTTGCCAATCATACTACTTAGTTTCCAGTCCGCGGGCCAGATCGTCGCCTCTCGCGCCCTGGGGCATGACACCATCTCGACGGTCGTATTGACGAGTATGCTGCACGATATTGCGGCGGATCCTCGCCTCTTAGCCAAGTTGTACAGCAATGAAAAGAGGAACCGAATGATTGGCGCGTTCGTGGCTGTGGTACTGGGTGCGGTTGCAGGTGGCTTCCTCTCGGTGAGCACTGGCAAAATTCAGAGCACGCTGTGGGTCGTTGGTGGACTGAAAATGGGAATCGCGGGGGCATGGGGCTTTTGGCCTGGGGCGTAGGTGGTGGATGAAATCGATGGCCGATGACAAGGTGAGCGTTGGAAAGACTAGAGCCATTTTTCCTTCTGTTTCCTTTTACAGAGATCAGCGGGGCGGTTGGAAGCGCGGTCGCTGGCTATGATTGCATTCAGAATAAACTAGAAGACTATTGAATGACAGCCTAATGATCGCTGGACGCGGTACTGCAAATTGATTGTATATCTCTTTCTGGTAAAAGTAAAAGTCTAAAACATTTAATGAAGAAGATAGTCGCTTGCAGATGTTCTAATGACTATAATCGCAAATGATAGTATGCCTCGAAACAAAACACCAAAGCCCCTATGCCGATGAACAAAATGACAATGCAAATTTAGAAAAGAACCCCAAACGTGACCTTCTATAAGTATAACTTCTTGCTCGTGCGTAGAACTTGACGACTATGCCTTATCTTTTCGCGATATGGCATTGCATCAAGCATTTCTCCACCCCGTCAGCCACGTTAGCCGGGATGAGGCTCCTGACTTTATCCACATCCTCTCCAGCAAAAGTATCTTGCCCAAGCGCCGCCTTCACAATATCGTCGTTGAGCCCAAAGAATGTCTGCGCGGCTTGCTGGACACCCGGATCTTCACTCGCGAACCCAGCGACAAAGAGCGCGTCATCGCAACCAGGATTGAACTCCGTATGAATAGCACCTTGAGGAAACACGGTCATCTGGTTCGTGTTCAATTTGTTGGCGACGCTGTGCGCGCCGTTCTCGAGCGTGAACTCGGTTATCAAGCTGCCCTTTACGACGACGTTGATCTCGGAGCTGCGGGGGTGCGTGTGTGGGGTGTTGAAACCGCAGGGACCGATAAAGCCGAGTGTCATACTGACTCCGGTCCCGACGAGAGGGGGGAAAACTTCCCGGTCCGCACGCACGGTGTGGCCTCCTTTGCCGCTTGTTACTGCGCTTTGGGGGGGGTTGTTGAAGTCGTAGACGAAGTCGGCATCGTTGGTGATGAGATTGATGCGTTCTTTTGCGGTCGGTGCGAGCTCGAGCGATTGGATCAGATTTTGGTTGTTGGCGATGCTGCTAGGTCCCTTGATGGCTGGGAGGGTTGTGGAGTCGTTGAGAGGGGCTGGAAGCGCAAAGGCGAGGATGCTGAATTGGGCACTGATGATAAGAGCGGAGAATAACATGGTGGAGAGTAGGGTTGTCGTTGAGCTGGTGTAGCTGGTACTTTTCTATTGCGCTGTTTAGAAAACAATATTGATTGATCAATGGCTTGTATGAAATTGTGTCGTGAGGACTTGATATGCAAAGGTCGCTAGTACTTATAGACAAGCGTCGACCTGATCTTGGTAGGATCATAATGAAGTCGTTCTTACAGACTTCCACGATTACAGCATCAAAGAGAAGGCGCAGGGAAAGAGTTGTACCTTCAGAATAGAAGTAACTAAGCATCTTGTTCACGTCAGCCTTGAAGATTGTGCACAAGCAGCAATTCATCTGTACTCATTCACGAATATAGATTGAGAATCTCTATAAACAGTGCACCTTACGATGAACAGTGCAACAATAACATAGTTACTACCTTACTTACTTAGCAGTTGGTTACATTTTAAACGGCAGTTCCAACTAGCTCGCTTAATCTTAATCGCCAACTATTTTTGGGTTAGGTTAATTTCTTCTATTTTTAGCTACTATTTTTAGCTTACCCTTGCATTCCAACCTCTTGCAAGATTTCCAACATAGCAAGCAAATCCATTGACTTGTTTTACCACAAGCGATGAATTTTTGACAAGCTTGTGCCTTTATGCAGAACTGGCGTACTATGCTGCTAAGCCATTCAGCCTTTCATGTTGCGTCGGAAATGAATCGCATTTTGGGCTAACAGCCTAGGTCATGGACTCGATCTTGCACATGAAGATTGCTGCCTCGTGCTCTTTACAGAGACATTATATTACTATCGTAGTATTTATTGCAATCCCCGACATGCATGCTGAACCTTGCCCTTTCATGAACATATCGGGTATTAGTCCGTCCATACTCTAGCTTTTGAGGGAACCCTCAATCGTACAAAAACCTGCCTTCTCTGTACAAGACCAGCCAAAGAGAAGACGTCTGTTCTCTTTGGAGATGACCGACAACTCCTGACCTAGTCTCTCGTTACGATACAAAGACCTCTTCGTCATCTTTGAAGCCCGTCCAGCCCCTGCCTCTTTTGGAGCCTGAATTGCTATTTCCTACAAATCACTGCAAGGAATGTCCTCATACAGTCATCATAATCCACTCGTTCTCCCCAATCAGGTAGAAGATCGGATCGTCTAGTAACATCTGTGCTGATGAATAAGCCATTTAGGCTGGTAGATGATGCTCTAAGGAGGTAAGATTACATGAATGGTGTCTGAAATACATGTTGGATGGGAACTTCGCTTTGACGTTGGAGCGATATCTTTTGAAGAACTGTGGCAGAGAATTTACATGCGCCTGTTATAAACGTACGAGTACATCGATTCTTAGCATGTTACTTGCTGGAAGATTTTTGCTCTTTTTCACGGCGTGGAAGACAGGGCTCGACTTGTCAAAGATGAAGCAAAGGTACTAATATGGGTGCCATCTGTATCTGCGGCCTGCCCAGCGCGAAGGCGAAGGGGGCCTTCGATCGTAATCGTCGAACCTTGTATACTGCTTCTGTGCAGACCAGCTTGTACGTGGATCGTTTCTACCGTCGTAGTGACTGTGGTAGTCATCCGGTCTTTCAACCTCCTGGGACGATTGCAAGTGGGTGTCCCTGCGGTATGATTCGTGGTACATAAACGCTTTAGGATGCTGCCAGAGAGGATCCGCTTGTTGTTTCCAGCGCCTCTCGTCATAATTCCTGTGACCTTGGAATGCACTAACCGTATCTTCCTTGAAAGACTCGATACGGTTTCTGTGATGCTCGGACTTCCCCTGGCTCGGGTTGTCATGATATGCAGCTCTCGAATCATGGGACGTGCAAACGTTACGAGGCGGAGGAGAAGCCAATTCGTAGCACCGAGGCTCTGATGCTGTAAACTTGTTTCTGGGGCGTCGACTGCGGTTCTTGTGTGAGCGTGGCCCTTCGTTCGTTTTCACGCCGCGCTCCTCGAACATTTCCTGGAGCTGAGAAACGGGCGCGTGAGGCAGATGCTCAAACGCTGTAGCAAGTATCTCCCATGCGGATACTAATCTTTTATGTTTTTTGTTCCAGCGACCCGCATATATATCAGCCCCGGACATGACAAACAATTTGCAAACGTCTAGCCACGGCCAGTCGAATTTGGTGTAGGATTCTGCGGAATCGAGCTCGAAATGGAGCTCGAAATGCAATCGCTCGGAGACTTTGGCTTCGCGAGCTATGTACTTCAACAGATTCGTCCAAGGGGTTGATCCGCCATGATTTGCATTAGGATGACTCCCAGTTTTGAGTAGCATGGCCACCATGGCGGGCTCGACAGAAAGAACTCTGAGATGCCAAGGTTTATGCCAAGTCGCATAGTCGAGAAGAGAGAGCGTGCTTCTCGTATTTCGCGAATTCTGACAGCCCGCACTTAGCTCAGCTTGCACATATAGAGTAAGTCCACAATTGATTGCAAATTCCAGAAAAGTACTGGGACATCGTGCACATTTCTGGTCTTGGCTATGGAGATAGGTTGCCCAGTGTTGAGCACAAGACTGATGTGCTGCAATTTTCTCATCGCATAGCCTGAGTTCAGAGGCTATGTGGTCAAGCGCTCGCAGGAGTTCTGTTTGAGGACGTCCAGAGCTATACTCAGCGCGTACTGCCAGCGCCATAGTTTCTTCAAGCTCTGTCCATAGTCTCTGGTCCCACCTTGGCCTTGGGCTTATCACAATCTGAGACTTGAGCATCAAAATCGACGCTCGTAACAGCGACAGATTGGCATCGAATCCACTTGACTGCGTGAGTGCCAACAATTTCGACCACACTTCTGGTTTCTCGAGATACTCCTTTACGGTTAAATGAAGGTATCGCACATAACTGTGCGTTCAAGTTAACAGTGATCTTACAGAGACGATGATTCGCTGACTTACTAATTTGCTTTCCATTCTTGTGAACGTCGTGTTGGTGTTGGGACCTCCAGCAGACCTGCGCAACGACTTCTAAGCTTAGGAATCATGGCTTCTGCTCTACGAAGAAGCTCCTCCTCAGAGACAGAATCAAAGTGTCTTTCATAGACATGCCGAGCATCTTCGTCATCTGCAAAGGAAAGGTAGAATGCTGTGGTAGGTTGTTCAGATTGATATACTAGTTGGAGGAGACGTGAAGCTTGTTCAAGATAAAATGGAGGATGTATGCTGGCAAGCATATGGTTGTAGAGACCATCCAATTCACATGGCAACTCGTGTAAACGTATCCATAGATCCGAGAGGGTGTCTTGATTGGTGAGCCCTTTCAAAAGTGATTTGACCACTAAGCTGACCCATAAGAATACTCCAGAGGACATGGACACAATTTCGTCAATCAAACTGCGAGATCCTCTCCAACCCTCGCTAGTGAGGACTCTATAACGCGGATGGTCACTCAATTTGTCGTGAATGTAGAGGGTGATATCGCCAACTGTCAGGTCTTGAACGCGGAGTTTTGGTATATCGCGAAATTGATGTTCGAACTCTTGTAATGGTCGACTTGACACACAAATCTTTACATTAGGACGAGAGGATACGGCATGTAAGAACGATGCGAGTTCTAAAAAGTTGCCGTCAAATTCATCCAAGCCGTCAATAAAGAAGCAATACCGGATGGTAAGCTCGTCTCGATTTATCAAAGTCCAAAAGACTTGCTCCAATTCTTTGAGGGTCCAGTTACGCCAGGAACTGCGACCCTCCAAGCTTTCCAAGATCTTGAATCGCAGAGATGCTGTATCATGTACTAGTTGCGGCAGGACTTCACTAACGAGCCACGAATTTGCCTTGAAGACTTGGTACAATAGGGAGCGAAACAGCCCTACTTGGGATTTCTGTACAGGCGTACCCAGGCTCCAAAAATAGAATGTCGAAATAACCAGCTGACTTGTACCAGCCCAAGCGTTCAAATGGCTACGCGTGGCCCCATGGTCAAGGATATACCGCATCAATGTGGATTTTCCAGAAGCTGCCTTACCACTTATCCAATATGTATTGTCGCCTCGTTCCAACCAGGATGTAAAGTTGTCCCACGGCTGGTCGGCAGTCTTCTCATTCATGTCGAAAATCCAAGAGAAAGTTCGGGCATGCGCTTCGACGACAGTCTCATAACGATCATGCATGCCAGGGAAAGCCAAACTAGCAATGATCGCTTCAATCGCGAAAGACTCTTGCTCTCCAAAGGTGACGTTCCGGTCTTCATCGCCCATTCGGCTAGCTGGCTGAAGACGGTGTATGTCATCGCCAACGATGTCGACTGTTTTCTTGATCTCAGATCCCGTTTGACGCATAAGAGTATCCAAGTCGCCGATTTGTTTAGATAGCAGGTCGGTCTGTGTGATGATGGAGTCACCGCATATACTCTTGTTCTCTTTCAATGCCTGTAAGATATGCAGTGCTGTTCTATCAAGACTTGCCATTCGTTGCGAATCCTCAATAGCTTTTAAATCGCATCGCTCTCTTACCAGGAAGTCAGAAACGTAAATCGAAACCTGTCTGTCGGAACTCACTTCAATGACACCAGTACGCGGAGTTCGAGCTCAGTGCGAAACCCTTGGAGTGCCCGCGCCATCTCGTCTACCTCAGACTTTGACCAGACGCTCTTCAAAGCCTGCCTCAGACTCTTCCATCTTCGAAAGCGTCCCTGTGCCTTTGCCGTATTCAATTTCTTCAGGAGCCTTTCTGCAGCTTTAGTACAAGCTGAGCTTAGGGTATCCATTGCCCGCACGTCTTCGGCTGCAGACTTTCCGTGACCCGAGGCTTGGCTCGAACGGTGAAGCCTAGTCTGTAGAAGGAGCAAATCATTGGTAATGAGCTCGAGGTCGAGATTCTCGGTAAGGCTGCCATCGATAGATCGGTATATTTTGTTCCCTTTGGAGACAACTCGGATTCCGAAGTCAAGGAACTGAAGGATGGAGCTGGCGGTACTTAAAACAGTCAAAGGGTCCATGATGACGACAAAGGTGCTTGGAAGCAATAGATGCAAGAGTGAAAGACATGATGTCTGAACGCTAAAGTAGGCTTCTTTACAAACTTACCTTATTGGGCAAAGATCTTAGGCTCCCAATGTAAAGCTTAAAGAACCGACAGCTAGGAGCGGCACTAAGGTAGGTATCTAGATCTATACCCGGTACCGCTTAGCCGGTATACTATCCCGTGGATATACTCGGCGGGGCGCTAGAGAAAAAAGAGAATATTAAAAATAAAAAATAAAAAAGTAAACTTAATAAAGATAATAATATTATTAAATTTTTTATAATTAAATTTTATCTATTATTATTATTAATAATTATTATTATTATGAGGAGGGGAAAACTTACGGGGGTACCTGCAGCCGACATTGCGAAGGCTTAGCGAGTAAGAATAGAGCGAAGCGTCGTAAGGGTATTACTAGTGTAAGAGATAGGTACTAAACACCGAACCAGGAACAAAAGGAAGAGATATATTATATTAAGGAGGAGGGAAAGATAGATAAGAAGGTAAGGATAAGTGTAAGCGCTAGTTACTATAGTTAATAATAATAACGGAGTTACTAGATAGTAACGACGAGGACAACGACGGCGTACGATAAGTACGTACCCTACGAAGTATATACGCGAAAGTTACACTAGCGCGTTACTACGGTAAGGGAGCTATAGATTTACTAGGGAGGAATAGGCGGATATTATATACTTAGGTCTAAGGACTCCGGATTAACGGGAGACCTTATTATTAAGGGAAGGTAGCACGGACAAAGAGGGGAGAGCGATACGCTAACGCCGCGATATAGTCGCAGCACCAGCGTTATTAGTAGGAAACGGAACTCGCATAGGCCCGAAGGGGTATTACATCGAGTTGTCACGGTTTCTTAACACATGTATAGCATGTGACATTCAAATCTATATTCACTTATTCTAAATACACACATCGATTACTAGCGTACGGGGTATAGGTATTTAAAGGGTAAATCTCTTAAGTAAACTCTCTTCCTCTTTTTTTCCTCTTTATATTTATCTTATATAACTAGCCTCTACTTATAGTTAGAGATAAATTATTAATACTAAATCTTTATGCTATAAATCCTTATTTAAATCTTAATATTATAAATATTACTTAATCGTAATATTATTATTATCTTTTATTATTATATCTAGATCCTTTTCTTAATCCTTTAATCTAACTAAGCCTAATAGTATTATTCTACTAGACGACTAATTAATTTTCTATAACTAGGTTAAAATAATCTTAATAGGGCTTAATAATAAGGATACCCTACTAAAAGTAATTATTAAAGATCTAGATTAAATATAAAAGGTATTCGAAGTAGCCTTTACTAGTAATAATATAAAGATTATAGACTTATAAAATAAGTACGACTAATTAGAAATTAATATTATTATCTAGTTAAAGAAGTACTAGTAAGAGTCTAATATTTCTATTATTAGCTATTAAGGATAAATTATAGATCTTAATTAATAATTTATCCGCGCCTTTAATTTGGACCCTTTATAGATTAACCCTAAGGTACTATTTCCTAAGCGCTCTATAAAGAGTCCCGATCTACCCCTCTATTTAGGGGATTAGGCTACTTTAGAATAATAGCTTATAAAACTTAATTTTAAGTTAAAAGATAACGCGGACTAGTATCTAACTAAAGCGTCTAAGGTCTAATATATCTATAGGTATCTTAAGGGGAAGGCCGAAAACTAGATATATTTAAGAATAAACGAGAATAGTACAATCTATATTAAGAATATCGAGAAATTCGTTACGGCTTTATATCTAAATTTTAAGGATTTAGATATTAAAAATACTATATAATAATATATCCTAAAACTATAATAGGTAAATAAATTATTTTTAGAGTATCTATCCTTATTCCTCTCTAAGATTAATAATACCGGATTCGATAAGGAGACCTTGAAATTCTACTTTTAGAACGACTTATATTAAGAGCTCTCTAACTATTTAGTAGATATAAGAGTCTCTAAATTTAGCTTTAACGAACTAGTTAATAAATACTAGTATAGAGATATTTAGGACTAATAATATAGAGAGCGTTTTAATAAATTAGGCTCTAAAATAACCTAATTCGTCGCTAACGGCCTATACCTACGCCGATAGTATATATCTATACCCCCGAAGAGTATATATATATATCTACTAATAATAGAAATATAGCTATAGATCTATTAAAGATAAGCTTTAGGCTCTAGGGACCCCTTATAGTAGAAGAGAAATAACGCCGCTATAATAACTAGCTCTATTTATACTATAGAGAGCTAGGGTACTATATTACTAACTATAATAAAAAATTATTAAATCGTACTAATATTCGTTTAGTTATAATTACGCCTACCGCGCTAATAACTTTAGAAGGGGATAAGTCGAGAAAAGTATAGTCCCTACGTACTATTATATATAGAGATAGTTAATTATTAAATAACCTCTTTTAAGATTAAACTTTAATATTTTAAAAGTCTTAATTTTTAAGCCTTATCTTAATAATTATTTTATATTAAGATATAAGGTAGAATTAAATAAAATAGATTATACGGCTAAAATACTATTTAATACCGGAGCTTTTTTTAAGAGTTTTATTAATATAATTTATATATAAATTAATAAAATACCCTTAACCCCCCTTATAACCCTTAGAGATCTAGATAGATTCGATAGAAAGCTCGCTACTTCCGGCCCTATTATCTATATTACCTATTATAATTTCCTTATTCTAGATTATAAACTAATTTCTATAATTTTCTATATTATAGACCTTTTAGATTAAAATATTATTATTAGCCTCTTATAGATAGAAAAATATAAGATTAATCTTCGCCTTAGGGTAGATAGGAATATACTCTCCTTTAGAGGGGTAATTTTAGAGCCTATTAAAGGTCCTCCTATTTTACTTCTAACCTTTAGAATCCCGATATCTATCTCCCTAGAAATTAAGTCTTTACTAACCTATATTTTAACCCGAAGCTATAAAGATTAATAGTAGTAAATAAGGCTCTTTATTAATCTAATTACGGCCGCCCTATAAATTACTAACCCCCCCCGACCCCTTAAAAAATCTAAGTCTAAGCCCTTATTAATTTATATTATAGGGGCTATACCCTTTACGCTTTTAAATAAGAAGCTGGGTATAAAAATCTTTATTATTATAATATAGAATATTAAGAAGACTCTTAAGTCGAAAATCTAAATTAACCTTAGTACTATTCTTTTTAAAGAATATTATAAGTATCTAGATATCTTCTTCTAAGTAGTAGCTAATAAGTTACCCCCCTATTAGAAAATTAACTATAAAATTAAGCTAGCCCCTAGAATTTAGCCCCTATTTAGGCCCTTATATAATATATTTAAGGGAGAACTCGAAATTTTAAAGAAATTTCTAGATAATAATTTTACGAAGGGATTTATTCGCTTTAGTAAGTCCTTAATTATATCCCTTATCCTTTTTACTTATAAATCTAAAGGTAGACTATATCTATATATTAATTATCGGGTACTTAATATTATTATAATTAAGAATTAGTATTTAATTCCTTTAATCTAAGAGATCCTAGCTAGAATTTATTATACTAAGTACTTTACTAAGCTAGATATTATTACTATATTTAATAAAATTAGAATAGCCCCTAGAGAGGAGTAGAAAATTATTTTCTATACTCGTTATAGACTCTATAAATCCCTTATTATAAATTTTAAGCTCTATAAGACTCTATCTACGTTCTAGAAATATATAAATAACCTCTTATACGAGTATTTAGATAATTTCTATACTACGTATATTAATGATATCCTAATCTATAATAATTTTAAGGCCGAGTATATCTAGTATATAAAACTCGTACTTATTAGGCTCCGCGAGGCGGGCCTTTAAATTAATATTAATAAATATACTTTTAGCGTAAATAAGGTACGCTATTTAGGCCTAATAATTACTACTTATAGTATTTAAATAAATCTAAATAAGCTTTTAGTAGTTACTAAATAATTAATCTTAATCTATATTAAGGATATTTAAGCCTTTTTAGACTTCGCGAACTTCTATTAATAATTTATTAGGGGATTCTTACTACTCGCTAAATTACTTACTAAGCTTATTAAGAAGGAGGTTAAGTTCTAATAGGATTCTAGTTATTAAGAAATCTTTAATACCCTAAAATTTACCTTTATTACGGCCTTAATCCTATAATATTTTAATCTAGAAAAGTAGATTATTATTAAGACTAATACTTCTAATAAAGTAGTAGTAGGGGTAATATCCTAGTATAACCCCTAAGGGGCCCTTAGGTCTATAGTCTACTTTTTAACTAAAATATCCTCTATAAAGTATAATTATAAGATCTATAATAAAGAGCTCTTAGTAATTATTCGTATCTTTAAGCTTTAGTAATCTAAATTTAAAGATATATAAAAGCCTATATTTATAATCTTTAACTATAAAAATCTAGAATACTTTATATCTATTAAGCTCCTTAATTATTATTAAGCCTATTAATCTAAGTTCCTTTCTAGATTTAACTTTAAAATTATCTACTATCTAAATATCTTAAATAGGCGTATAGATACTCTAATCTATTAGACTAAGCCCTAAAAGAATCTTAGTCTCTAATAATAGACGGTCCTTAAGCCCGGGAATCTCGATACTTAAATCCGAGCCTAGAAAAAGAATATCCCTACTATTTAAGTAGCTCTTCTAGCTTTTATCCGGGATAGAAGAGCCTTATATTCTATTACTCTAGCCCTTAAATTAGAGCTAGACGAGCCTTAATTTAACCTAGAACCTAAATTAGATATAGAAGATACTATTTAGTTAGCTTATATAGATAGCGAGTAAGCTTAGATTATAATTAATATTCTATAAATAAGTATCTAGAAGTTAAAGGGCTTTCTTCTATTAAAATATAAATTATATAATAATAGGGTCTACTTTAGAGATAGACTCTTTATCTCTAATAATAATAAGCTATATTTACGCCTTATTAAACTCGCTTATAATATACCTATAGCGGGTTATTTAGATTATATTAAAACCTATAAGATTTTAATCTACTTATATTATTAGTTAGGAATTTTTAACTTTATAAAATAATTTATTACTAATTATTATAATTATATCTATATTAAAGTCTTTTATAAAAAATATTTAAGACTTTTAAGATCTCTATCTATATTACGGAGGCGATAGGTCTATATCTTAATAGATTTTATTATTAGATTACTTCTAAATATCGATTATTATAACTAGAAGTATATTAATATCTTTATAATTATAGACCGGTTAATAAAAATAGTAAAATATATCTCTATAAATAGAATTATAGTCGAAGATATAGCCCGTACCTTCTATCTTTATATCTAGAAGGACTACGGGCTCCCTTATAATTTTATTATTAATCGGGGTACGTAATTTGAAAGCTATTTTTAGTATAAACTATATATTTATTATAGAATTAAGGCTAGCCTCTCTACCGCTTTCTATCTAGAAATAGATAGCTAGATTAAGCGAGCTAATATAGTACTAGAATAGTATCTAAGAGTTTTTATAAACTTCTTTTAAGATAACTAGATAAAATAGCTCCCTTTAATTAAATTCGCTACTAATAATTATTTTTTAGAAACTATCTAGTTTATCTTATTCTTTATAAATTTAGGCTAGTACCCCTATATAAGTTTTAAATCTAGCTCCTATTAGAAAGATCGTATTATAAACTACTAGTAACTTAAGGACTAGCTATATATTAACGGCTTTGCTCTATAAATAGATTATATTAATAAAATTATAAGTACCTAAATAATATTTATCTAGGCCTCCTAAAAAGAATTTGCTAATCGAAACTAATAACCCGCGCCTAAATATTAAGCCCGTAATTTAGTATAGCTAGATACTAGAAATCTATAGCTTTAGCGTATCTCTAAAAAGCTTTTAAAGAAATTTAAGGGGTCTTTCCCTATTATTAAAAATATTAGAACTTATATTTATTAATTAGAGCTCCCCCTAAGTTAGTCCTATTATAATATCTTTTATATTAATCTTTTACGATCTATAGTCTTTAACCTAGTCTTTAGCTAAGCCCCCCCGGTCCTATTTCCTTTTCTCGATATCTAAAATTAAGATATCTAGATTATCGAGTTAATTAAGAATAATAAAATAGAGCGTAGTACCCTAAAATTTAGAGTTAAATAAAAAGATATTTACTACTATATTTAGAAATCTCTTAAATATATTTATATAGCCTTTAAGGCCCTAGATAACTATTTTAAATAATATCTAGAACGCGCTAGCTATACTATTTAGACCGTATATAAAGAAAACCCTAATAATTTTAATATAGAGTTTAATTCCGATCTAGAAGATAATTTATTTATACCTACTTACTTAGAAAGTATTAAATCTAAATTATCCGAAATCTAATCTTAGGGGGGGGGTACTATTATGGTTTCTTAATATATATATAGTATATAATATTTAAATCTATATTTACTTATTCTAAATATATATATCGATTACTAGTATACGGGGTATAGGTATTTAAAGGGTAAATCTTTTAAGCGAACTCTCTTCCTCTTTCTTTCCTCTTTATATTCGTCTTATATAACTAGCCTCTACTTATAGTTAGAGATAAATCATTAATACCAAATCCTTACGCCGTGAATCCTTGCCTGAACCTTGATAGTTTACTATATAAACTGGTTATATTTTGTAAAAAAGCGGTATTTTAAATTTTTTTTTTATAATACGACGAGTATATACTAAATTTTAACCAAAATAAGGTCGGAGGATATATATAGGGGTAATATTCCGATTAGTAGATATTCTCCTAGTTATATATATACTCCTATAAGGCCCGGTTCGGGCCGAACTATAAATATAGTTAATTACTCTAGTAGGTGTCAGGGACTGGACATAGATCGATGGATTATTGTATACTAGGGACTAGGCTAGATACACAA